>ML788598.1:234003-290057 GCA_009831015.1 Picea engelmannii
GGGGACCACTTTGGAGTTCATCCATATTTACTTCTTATCAACCATGAAAAAACAATAATGAGTCATATTTACATCAAAAAATATTGGGTCCATTACCCAAACCTTTGTGCTACAGGGCTTTCTTCAAGGGTTGACATCAATGAGAACCAACCTTAATCAACATAATTGCTTCCACCCTGTTATCCCCGATTTCTAGGGATAACTAGGAGATCATGTCTCGAGGCCCATAGGTCCTAGACATGGAGTACCGAGAGAAGGATTGACCTGAGCATGGCCCTAGAGGGCCCATCCTTCTTCTTCTTTGTTAGATTTGTCCTGTCAGCAGCAACAACATCCGTCACCATCGGCTTGGACTTGCATCAGAGAAGACTCTTGCTCCATGAGGTAATTGGTCCAGGTATCATGGTATGTGTCATGTTTGATCGTTATAACTTTCAGATATATGCATCAGGTTCCTTACATTTTTGACAACTGCTTGGATCTTACACTAACCCACTTGACCATTGTTTGGGGAATTAACAGGGTGCCCTAGCAAGCTTGTACCCATAGGTTTTGGTTAGCCACTAGGGGAGATCTGAAGAGCCATCGTCCGCTCCTTCCATATTATCATTTTACATCTTATTTCCCATACATCCATCCCATTCCCCTAGTCCGGGCATTAGAAGGACCTATTTGAGGGGTTACACTTTGTCCTGTGGGAAGAAGGGGCTAAAGGCCCAGGAGGTAAAAGCAGCTGGTAAACGGTAAAGCCATAGGAAATAAAACCTAGAGATGCCTTGCCCAGGGATCCCCGAGAAGGCAATAAAAGGCCTCTCGATAAAAAACAAAGGGACCCAAAGAAAATAATAAAAAACAAGGCCTAGCCAAGAGGATGGGAGGTTTCATCATGAGCCGGCCCATTATGTTCATAGGTATCTAGCAGTATGACATTGCCATTATCTGGTCAGCACGCCAGGGAAATGACCCTTGGTTACATGGCCAAGGGAAAGGGGGTCTCATCACGAGCCAACCTTATCATTTCTGCAAAAATACTCATGGGTAACACTGTCAGCTCTGGTCACCACACCAAGGCAGTGTCCTCTGGTCAGACCTTGAAGCAAAAAATAAAGAAAAGGTAATAAATAAAGAAAGAATAAAGGCAAATAAAAGGGCTTGGAAAAAACTGCATCCATGACAGGTACAACTCGCCTCCTACAAAGGCACCCATGGATAATACCTACCCTTGGTCTTCACTGTGTCTGGACATCCTTAGATCATGCCACCTCGTATACATGGTTTGAATGATGTCTTTTGGAAACTTTCCTCTTCTTATGGGTGCTAGCCCAATAGGTTACCTTGTCTTTTTCTTCAGCTTTGTATAGTAGATCAATGTAATATCTTTGAGCTATTAGAAGATATGCTAGGGGTCTTATGCATGTATTTGATAAAATTAATGATGAAATATGATTGACATTGCTATGATCCCGAGGACTAATGAGCCCATGGAGGGCGAAGTTTTTAATGTGCAGGACCATGCCCGACGGACTAGTACTAGTGGACCGGTACACATGGGGAGATCATTAGCTTAGACCTCCATGGGGATGAAGAGCCCATCAGATGGTTGTTGGGATGGCAGAGATAGGATAGTGACATGATGAGCCTTTTCACATGAAGAAAAGAAGGACGTTCCACCCAAGAAAATTTGGTTGAGCCTAGCCTAAGGGGGATGACCCACTTCAGATGGAACGCTTTCCCCTTGATGGGCAGGATGTCACCCAGGAGATCCAGACGTCACCTTGAGCGTGTGGCACTTGGATGGATTACTGGCATGTGTGGGAGCTTGGAGGAGCCCTAAAAGGGCTAACGTCTGACTTATGGATGCTGGACATGCCCAAAAAGGGCCAACGTCTCCCTCAGAGGGGCTTGACGTCCCACCTATTGCTCATTTTGTGTCTTTTACTTAGCAGTTAATGTAAAAACAACATAATTTTTGTAGTCAGCCTTGTCGGTTGTTTTAATGGCCTATTTTGTAAATTAAAGGTCATGGATTGATATATATTGAGTATGTTTTTCCCTCATTTGGACATAACACAACTCACTCTCTTGTGAGATATTCATTCTTGCGCCCTACTTGGGTATTTTTGGTGTTTTAAAGTGAGGCGCTACTCTTGGGGGAGGATTTCTCTTGGCATTTATGGCATTTCTCTCATGGAAGGTTTACAACTAGGGTTTTCATATGATTTTCTTCATGATATGTAAGTGTTTTTCCTGCAAAACTTCTTGATTGAATGGTTGTAGGTTAGTATTCTTGCATTAACTTATAAATTTGTTGATTTTAAAACCCAAGGTAGCAAGCACACAAGTAGGTCATTGCTACATGTCCCCTTGTTGAGAAATAGTTTTCAGCCATTGAAGAAGGAAGATATAGCCTAGCCATTGCTACACTTGTCCTCCCTTTTTCTGATCTAGCGTTGAAGTTATAGGTTGAAAAGAGGAGACGTCCTAGGCCTAGTTGACTACACCTAGGGTTTCACCTTATAGGGTTTGAAGGCCTTGCCTTTGCAACACCTTCTCCCTTAAATTTGTACTTTGAGCTAGCCGTTTTGCCAAGATAATTTAGAGAAGGAGGAAGGAGCACGAGGCCTTTCTTAAGCAACACCGAAGTGAGCCTCCTTCCCCTAGGGTTTTGATTCTAGGGCCCTGCCATTGCAACACCATAGAACCCTACCTTCCAGTCTCTAAGTTTTAATCCTCCCGAAACTTTATGCCCTTACTTTGGACTCCATAAACCCTAAGGCACTAGATAAATCTCCAACGTTGAGTCTCTAGTGTACAAAACCATCTTTTAAACTTTCATTTCCGAAACCCTAACTAACCCTAATGCTGCTAACCTAGGTTGACGTCATAGTTGACGCAGCAAGCTTTTGACTAATATAAGCATTTGAATGATGACGTCAAGCATTTATTGAACAATTATTGATTGAAAATACTGTTGGCTTGGTCATTTGGATAGATATTGATGAATTGATGATCTTTCATAGGCTAAATAACTGAACATTGACTTTCATCTTGTATCTATTGCAATTTCTTATTAAATGAAATCAGATAGTTAAGGAAGTACTAACCCTTTGAGTTATAGCCTGCAAATATCTATATTGTATTATCATTGTCTTGTTCCGGGCAGGTGTTTTCAACAGGGCCTACACTTCTTTTATTGGCTGATTCACCAGACTATCTGATACTGGTGGTAACCTGCGAGGAGGGAAATATTAATACTTGACCTTGTATCCTTTGCTGCTTCAAACCCCAGGTTACTGGGGACGTCTCCCCTGGGCTAACCTCCCTAAACATAAAGAACCTCCCCATCGAGGTGAAATTGGGTGGGGAAGGTTCATGTTACGCCAATTTGTCCTCTATCCTATAGCCTGTGACCTAAAATACAAAATGCGCAATAACATTTTGGTGCTGTTGTCAGGGAACACTGAGTCAATCTTCCTCAAACGACAAATATTTGGTAAGCCTTGCCTCAAAGACCCTTTTTCTTACAAGCTTACCTGGCGACTCCACTAAGACTTTTTCCCCTATTCTTTGATACTTTCAGGAAAACTATCTGGTGACTCCACAAACCAAAAGGAGATTCAATAATCCTCCTTTAGCTTTCAGAAGGAAGACTCCTGCAAATTCACCTGTTGTCAATTCACTTTTTGGAAAGAGACTTCCTTTAAACATGTCTACTTCTCAGACCGGTACTACAAACCCAGTCAATAATCAAAGACAATGGTCATCTACTCTATTCAAACCATTGGACATGTCATCTATACCTGCTTACCCTAGGCAAATTCCACCCAAATATGAAAAGTGGTTGCCTAAGTTTACTGGCACTGATGCCACTAATGTTGAAGAGCATATGAGTAATTTCTGGGCATTTTTCCAGCTTCATCCCATTAGTGATGATGCTGAGGATTTAGTTATGAAGTTGTTCTCTTCTACCCTTTATGAGGCTGCAAGACGTTGGTATCTTGGCCTTCCTGATGGAAGCATTAAGACCATGGACAGACTTGAGAAAATCTTCCTCAGAAGGTGGAGTATCAAAGAAGACCCGAACATGCTGCTCACCCAACTAAATAGCCTTGCCAAACATGAAAATGAATCTATTCGGGAATTTCATACCAGATTCGAAGCACTACTCCAATGAATTCCCCCAAGCCACCATCCGAAAGATGATTATCTTGTTCACATTTATACTAGATCTTTCAGTGGCCAATTAGGGTATCTTCTTAGAGACAAAGATCCCCAATTCATTCAAGAATACCAAGAGCTCGCAACCAATATCGAAGGAAATCTCCTTTCATCCAAAATTGAGCCCTTTGCTAACCCTAGGGGGAGAATAGACACCAAGCAGAAAGTGGTACACAATGCTGAGCCTACTTCGGATCTCTGCACCAGTATCAGTAAGCTACAAGCTTAAGTGGATATCATCATGAAGAATTAAGAAGAAATGATGAACTGGATTGTTAGACTTGAAAAGTCCCAAACCCAGGCACCTAGACCTCCATTCAAAGGGCCATTCCAGAAAGGGAACCAAACTTACAAGCCAAAGAATGAAAATGAAGTCCCAAATACTCTATCCCCTACAAACGTTGTTGATGAAAATCCTTGGTGCCTAGAATGCAGTGAAGCACATTGGGAGAATGAGTGTCCTTATAACACCAGCCAACAACAAGTCAACAATCTGGACTACTTTTCGAGTTTCCCTTAGATAAATATCCCTGATATAGAACATCAGCAGGCCCTGAAGGAAGTAGCTAGAGCAGCAAGACTAGAAATAATTAACAACTTGGACCAGGAATCACGAGAAAAACTTAAAAAGCAAGAAGTCCAAGTATACCAGAGAAAGAATCCAAAACAGCCTGCCGATGATCAGCCAAAATCTCCTGAGGTTCTTCCTCCCAAGACATCCAAAGCTGATAAAATTACCCTTGATTTTGATTTTGAAGGAGCTTTGTTGAAGATGCATGTGAACGTTCCCTTGAAGGAAGCAATTGAGATCCCTTCTATTAAAGAACGCTTCAATACCTTCTTTTCAGGAATGGATGAGCCTATGGACCCCCCAATTATGTTGCAAGCTGATCACTTCAGGATCCAATATGGTGAAAACCCACCTTTCTTCATGACTCTTATGATGAATAATAAATGCCTTAACAATTGCATGATGGATACAGGTGTTGGTGCAAATATGATGTCCCTTAAAGTCATGCAACAAATGGGACTAAAGGTAACCAGGCCTTACAGAAATGTGTGTGGATTTGAATCCAAAGCAATACCCACACATGGCGTAGTTGAAAATGTGCAGTTGAAAGAATTCCCCGAGAAGACCGTCCACATAGATATTATAGTGGTTGATGTCCCAGACGTGTGGGGAATGTTGTTGTCTAGGAAGTTTGGTGCAATTATAGGCGGGTCTCTTGAAATGGATCTCACCTTTTTGCGGTTACCTTTGAAAGATGGAACAACTGGATGTTTACTCAATGTGCCTATAACTGGAAACCATGTAGAAGATGTCGTTCCTTCTGTAAATGAAGCGCATAAAGATGTGATACAAACTCTTCAAGAATATTCTCCAGAAGATATGCCATTTGCGACAGAAGAAGATTTTGACCAGATTGAGTGGCCAAGGAAAGAGGAATACCAACAACTCCTAGATCAGTTTCAGAACAAAGAGGTAGGGACGGTGAAGACACTAAAAAGAAAAAATGATGAAGAAGATGTGCAAATTCATCCGTCCCAACAGGGAGTTTTTACACCAGAAGCCCATCCACCTCCCTCGGTACAATACACTAGGGTTGTTCAGGGAACAACCAAACACAAGATCTGGAAATACAAGGAGGGGGAGTTGGTATGGATGTGGGATACTCAGAAAGGAGAGCCAACTAATGTAAAAGGAAGTACACAATCATGGCTCAGACCTTTCAAGGTCGGGATGGAATCAGTCGATAACTCGTATTATTTGTCCACCTTGGAAGGAAGAAGGCACCCATTACCCATTAGCAGACGCCTCCTCAAACCCCACCAAGGTGGTGGGACATGACTGTACAGGTAAGTATGAATAGGTAGGCATTTTTCGTGTACTATACCATCTGCATTTCATGTTACGCATTTTGATTGTTTTATTTCATATGTATACATGTTATATTTTGTGGGGTGGCAATACCACCCCACCTTTGTTGCTGATGCATCTTTCTGAGTGTGAGCAGGTCTGTAGGTTTATGCCAGATATGCTGAGGTTCTCACGCACTCTATGGTGAGCACATGTCCCCGAGTTGGAGCCAGATGTTATCCTCGATTTCTAGGGATAACTAGGAGATCATGTCTCGAGGCCCACAGGTCCTACACATGGAGTACCAAGAGCAGGATTGACCTGAGCATGGCCCTAGAGGACCCATCCTTCTTCTTCTTTGTCATATTTTTCCTGTCAGCAGCAGCAACATCCGTCACCATCGGCTTGGACTTGCATCAAAGAAGACTCTTGCTCCATGAGGTAATTGGTCCATGTATCATGGTATGTGTCATGTTTGATCGTTATAACTTTCATATATATGCATTAGGTTCCTTACATTTCTGACAACTGCTTGGATCTTACACTAACCCACTTGACCATTGTTTGGGGAATTAACAGGGTGCCCTAGCAAGCTTGTACCCATAGGTTTTGGTTAGCCACCAAGGGAGATTTGAAGAGCCATCGTCCGCTCCTACCATATTATCATTTTACATCTTATTTCCCATACATCAATCCCATTCCCCTAGTCCGGGCATTAGAAGGACCTATTTGAGGGGTTACACTTTGTCCTGTGGGAAGAAGGGGCTAAAGGCCCAGGAGGTAAAAGCAGCTGGTAAAAGGTAAATCCATAGGAAATAAAACCTAGAGATGCCTTGCCCAGGGATCCCCGAGAAGGCAATAAAAGGCCTCTCGATAAAAAACAAAGGGACCCAAAGAAAATAATAAAAAACAAGGCCTAGCCAAGAGGATGGGAGGTCTCATCATGAGCCGACCCATTATGTTCATAGGTATCTAGCAGTATGACATTGCCATTATCTGGTCACCATGCCAGGGCAATGACCCTTGGTTGCATGGCCAAGGGAAAGGGGGTCTCATCACGAGACAGACTTATCATTTCTGCGAAAATACTCGTGGGTAACACTATCAACTCTGGTCACCACACCAAGGCAGTTTCCTCTGGTAAGACCTTGAAGCAAAAAAGAAATAAAAGGTAATAAATAAAGAAAGAATAAAGGCAAATAAAAGGGCTTGGAAAAAACTGCATCCATGACAGGTACAAATCACCTCCTACAAAGGCACCCACGGATAATACCTACCCTTTGTCTTCACTGTGTCTGGACATCCTTAGATCATGCCACCTCATATACATGGTTTGAATGATGTCTTTTGGAAACTTTCCTCTTCTTATGGGTGTTGGCCCAATAGGTTACCTTGTCTTTTTCTTCAGCTTTGTATAGTAGATCAGTGTAATATATTTGAGCTATTAGAGGATATGCTAGGGGTCTTATGCATGTATTTGATAAAATTAATGATGAAATATGATTGACATTGCTATGATCTTGAGGACTAATGAGCCCATGGAGGGCGAAGTTTTTAATGTGCAGGACCATGCCTGACGGACAGGTACCAGTGGACCGGTACACATGGGGAGATCATTAGCTCGGACCTCCATGGGGTTGAAGAGCCCATCAGATGCTTGTTGGGATGGCAGAGACAGGACAGTGACATGATGAGCCTTTGCACATGAAGAAAAGAAGGACATTCCACCCAGGACACTTTGGCTGAGCCCAGCCTAAGGGGGATGACCCACTTCAGATGGAACGATGTCCCCTTGATGGACAGGACGTCACCCAGGGGATCCAGACGTCACCTTGAACGTGTGGCACTTGGATGGATTACTGGCACGTGTGGAAGCTTGGAGGAGCCCTAAAAGGGCTAACGTTTGACTTTTGTATGCTGGACATGCCCAAAAAGGGCCAACGTCTCCCTCAGAGGGGCTTGACGTCCCACCTTTTGCTCATTTTGTGTCTTTTACTTAGCAGTTAATGTAAAAACAACATAATTTTTGTAGTCAGCCTTGTCGGCTGTTTTAATGGCCTATTTTGTAAATTAAAGGTCATGGATTGATATATATTGAGGATTTTTTCCCTCATTTGGACATAACACAACTCACTCTCTTGTGAGATATTCATTCTTGCACCCTACTTGGGTATTTTTGGTGTTTTAAAGTGAGGTGCTACTCTTGGAGGAGGATTTCTCTTGGCATTTATGGCATTTCTCTCATGGAAGGTTTACAACTAGGGTTTGCATATGATTTTCTTCATGATATGTAAGTGTTTTTCTTGCAAAACTTCTTGATTGAATGGTTGTAGGTTAGTATTCTTGCATTAACTTATAAATTTGTTGATTTTAAAACCCTAGGTAGCAAGCACACAAGTAGGTCATTGCTACATGTCCCCTTGTTGAGAAATAGTTTTCAGCCATTGAAGAAGGAAGATATAGCCTAGCCGTTGCTACACTTGTCCTCCCTTTTTCTGATCTAGCGTTGAAGTTATAGGTTGAAAAGATGAGACGTCCTAGTCCTAGTTGACTACACCTAGGGTTTCACCTTCTAGGGTTTAAAGGCCTTGCCTTTGCAACACCTTCTCCCTTAAATTTGTACTTTGAGCTAGCCGTTTTGCCAAGATCATTTAGAGAAGGAGGAAGGAGCACGAGGCCTTTCTTAAGCAACACCGAAGTGAGCCTCCTTCCCCTAGGGTTTTGATTCTAGGGCCCTGCCATTGCAGCACCATAGAACCCTACCTTCCAGTCTCTAAGTTTTAATCCTCCCGAAACTTTATGCCCTTACTTTGGACTGCATAAACCCTAAGGCACTAGAGAAATCTCCAACGTTGAGTCTCTAGTGTACAAAACCATCTTTTAAACTTTCGTTTTTGAAACCCTAACTAACCCTAACGCTGCTAACCTAGGCTGACGTCATAGTTGATGCAGCAAGATTTTGACTAATATAAGCATTTGAATGATGACTTCAAGCATTTATTGAACAATTATTGATTGAAAATACCGTTGGCTTGGTCATTTGGATAGATATTGATGAATTGATGATCTTTCATAGGCTAAATAACTGAACGTTGACTTTCATATTGTATCTATTGCAATTGCTTATTAAATGAAATCAGATAGTTAAGGAAGTGCTAACCCTTTGAGTTATAGCTTGCAAATATCTATATTGTATTGTCATTGTCTTGTTCCGGGCAGGTGTTTTCAACAGGGCCTACACTTATTTTATTGGCTGATTAGCCGGACTATCTGATACTGGTGGTAACCTGCGAGGAGGGAAATCTTAATACTTGACCTTGTATCCTTTGCCTCTTCAAACCCCAGGTTACCGGGGACGTCTCCCCTAGGCTAACCTCCCTAAACATAAAGAACCTCCCCATCGAGGTGACATTGGGTGGGGAAGGTTCCTGTTACACCAGTTTGTCCTCTATCCTATAGCCTGTGACCTAAAATACCAACTGTGCGATAACACACCCAATATGTCTGAGGTATGTTCCTTTCATTCATCATTGATCTTGCCATTTGTTGTGTTGATCTATTTTGCCTCTCAACAACTCCATTTTGTTGTGGCGTCCTTGGAATTGTGTACTCTCTTTTGATTCCATGTTTATCACATAAATATTTGAAGTTCCATGAGATAAACTCTCCTCCTCTATCAGACCTTACTGCTTTCAATCTTTTTCCTGTTTGATTCTTAGTTAGAGCCTTAAACACTTTGAATTTTTCAAATGCTTTATATTTTTCCTTCAAAAAGGCAACCCATGTTAGTCTAGAATAATCATGAATAATCAACATAAAATAATTTTATTTTCCTGTACCTTCTTTCCTTGATGGTCCACATAAATCCATATGTACTAACTGTAGAGGTTTTACTGTTGAAGGAAAGTTTTTAGATTTGAACTGTGTCCGAGTAAGCTTTCCTATCTGGCATGGTTTACAAACACAATCATATGGCTTTGATATCTTTGGAAGGTCATTTACTGCCCCACTATTTTTTAGCTTGATTATATGATCAAAATTTAAGTATCCAAGTCTCCTATGCCATATCCAACTTTCATTATACTTTCTTAAGTGGCATTTTTCTTTTTCTTCTTTTAACACATAGACATTGTTTTCTGTTCTTATCCCTTTTGCAACTAGTTGTCCTGAATTCATAGATTTTATTCTACAATATTTAGAAGTAAAAACGAATTCACATCCTCGGTCACAGACTTGACTGACACTAAGAAGATTATGTTTCAGACCTTCTACAAACAACACATCTCGAGCTTTCCGTTTTCCATTACTCAAACTTACCATTCCTTTACCTTTTATTTTTCCTGGTGCATCATTTCCAAAAGTTACATTCCCTGATTTGCTTTCACTTAGAGTTATAAACTTACTTTTGTCTCCATTGATATGTTTGGAACATCCACTGTCAATATAACATGGATTCTTTTATCTTTGGGCTCATAACACTAGTCTACACTTGTCATCTTCTTTCTTCTTCCAAATCTTGAAATTTTCAGTAGTAGGATTCGAATCTAGCTTAAAATTTCTTAAGCGACAATCTGCAGCTTTATGTCCATAGTTATGAATATAGATGTAACATTCTGGTTCACTGAATAATGAATCATAACGATTGTTATGCTCATAATTGTTGTTATGTTTCACCTGCGTCCTTCCTCCATCCATCACATGATTTATAGTATGTGGTCGTTTGTTTCTTGGTTGTCTCAATCTTTGTTGTAGCAGATAATTATTCCTTGAGTATCTTGATTTCAAATATCTAGATCTTAAAGAATAGTTTATAGCTTTGTGACCAAACTTAGAACAGAAAAAACAATAACCATAGAAAAAACCTGTGTACCTGGAAAAAGGTTGTAGTCGATTTATTCCATGTTGATGATTTATTTGATCAGAAAATGTGTTTGTGTTAGTTCTTTGATCTACAGATTCGGTTCTAGCACTTTTTCTTTCATTCCTTCTTGGTGGCTAATTTTCTTTCTTTGTTTCTGCAGAGTGGTTGTTGTCAATGATTGTAGTTTTGACAAACTTGATGGGTTTTGTATTACTTGGATGATCACTACTTGATCCTTCTTCATAGCCCAAGCCAACTTTCAACTTTGGATTCCTTTGCTGATTTAGAATGGAAGTTAATTCTTCCAAGGCTTTAATACTTGGCAGATTTTGGTGGTACAATGCCTTAAAATTCTCCATTTCTTTTCTGGTTTTTACTATCTCTTCTTATAAGGCTTCACACCTCACTTTCTTCTCTAACAATTTTTGTTTCAGTATGTCTTCTGTTTTATTTGCCTCTTCTAACTCCACTTTTAGTAGAGAAAAGTTTTCATCAGGTTTTTCACCATTCATTTTAAACTGCATCAACAATTGTTTTTGTTTTCTCTTCTTACATATGAGTCTGTCAATTTCTTCCAAAGCACTGATTAATTCACCTTCCATATCCACCACAGCTTCTTCATCATCCATTTCAACTCATGTGTGTTCATCATCAAGATCTACCATAGCCATAAGCATAAAATCATTCACTTTGTTTTCACATGATGAATCACTATCTATGTCTTCTGAGGAATTGTCATTGTTTGCACACAAACTTTTATTTTTACTATATTTCTTGAATTTGTACTTCTTTTCATCATCAGAGTTTTGGTCCTTTTTCTGGTGGGGACACTTAGATGCAAAATGACCTATCTTACCATAGTTAAAACATTTGAAGGGAAGCTTGCCTTGATATTTTCCTGATCCTTTCGTTAACCTTCTCACAAATTTTTCCTCAATATCATCTAAATCTGAATCAATATTCTTGTCTGCTTTAAAAGATGCTTCTCTAGTAATGGATTTATCTTTGATGATTCTCATTTCATATGTAGTTAGAGTTCCTAGGATTTGATCAATGGACAGAGTTTTAAGATCATTTAGTTCTTCTATTGTAGAGACTTTTGGATTAAATTTATCAAACAAAGATCTTAGAATCTTTTGAACTAAAAATGATTCTTCAATCTTCTCACCAAGACCCTTCATGGCATTCACAAGTTCTTCAACTCTTAAAAAATACTTGCTAACTGTTTCATCTTCATTCATCTTTAGTCTTTCAAACTTCAACCTATATGTTTGGAGTTTGGCATCTTTTACTTTCTCATTTCCTTCATAATTGTTAATAAGTTTATCCCACATAGCTTTAGAAGTTTCAAGATGCATCACCTTTACAAACTCAGCTTCAACAAGTCCATTCAAGATATAATTCATTCCCTTAGCATTAAAGCTAAATTCTAACTTATCATCCTTGGAACCCAACACAACAAGCTTTGTATATCTAGTCTCTACTACATCCCAAACATTAGCACCTAAGGCCATTAGGTATGTTCTCATTCTAACCTTCCAAAAGGAAAAAATTGTTCCATCAAATAGAGGAGGCTTACTGGTTGAAGTCCCTTCATGAATTGTCATGTTTAAGCTTACATATCTACCTTTAAATAAAAGGAACCCGCTCTGATACCAATTGTTGAAATTACTAAGACAATTGAGAGGGGGGGTGAATCAATTGTTACTCTGCTTAAACAATTTTAAGTCTATTAAACCATTTTTAATCTTTCATCAAGTGACCATCAATATTATACATCATATGAACAACATAAATAATGAGCATCAATCATACATAAGATATACACAGAGACATATTTTCACGAGGAAACCCATAAAGGGAGAAAACCTCTTCTTCTTCGAAATGATAGGCAGTCTTTTAAGTTCTGTACATCATCTATGTTTGAGCAGCAACTCAAAGTGAGGCTACTACCTCTATTTTACAAGCTCCGACTTGTTGAGAGAACCAACTCTCTGGTTTCTCTAGCACCCACTAGAAGGAAGAACCAACTCCCTAAATATTCCAGCACCAATTGGATTTATACAAGCACCAACTTGTATACAAAAAAACTCTGTGTTTTCCCAAGCACCACCCTACCACCCTGTTTTCCAGCCACAACTAGATGGAAGCTACAACTCCCAATATTCAAGCACCAAATCGAATATCAGAGGACCACAGTCCTCCCTAGCACCACCCTACCTCCCTGATTATAAGTAAAAAGATTGAATAACCAACAACGCAGGTGTTTCAATTCTTACCACTTCTCTTCTACCCTGCAATTCTTCTATGCTTCTATCTGTTCTACAATTCTTCTCTACTTCAAGTTGTTCTGCAATTCTGCTCTTGCTTTTGTCTACTCAACATCTGTTACTCATCACTGAGTTATATCTCACATTGTGCATACTGTCGGTCTCACACTGCGCATACTGTAATTTTCCCTTTCTTACAGTTCAACTCATTTTTCATTCAAAACAACCAACCATTCACAGTCACTTCATCTTTATTTTATGCACTTCACACAACTTCAGTTACACCTCAAATACCAAGGCCAACAACGCTTCAGCCACTTAATCGCCAACCGTCCAAGAACCATGATTTGGTTCTGCTAACTGAATCGTAACTGAACAGTTAATCGTAAAGATCAATAGTAGCCCTTCGATCAGATGCTCAAATAACCAACACCGTTGGATTAAAACCACAAGGTCTTGCATTTATCCCATATGCCCACTGGTTGTGACCATGGGCCTAATCAAGATGCGTTTTTCATTTCGCATTTCGACAATCATGTGTCGAAGGGTCTCGACGGTCCAAGTTGCGATCCTCGAAATGGAGCTTAGCTCCGCTAGCTCCTCCCTCTCACATGACTATCGGGGGTGACCACCACCTACACCAAAAGGCATTTCTCATTTTGCAAACTTATGAACTTCATCAAGCCTGATCAACAGTCGAGATCTCCAATGATCCGATGGTCTAGATCTCATCGCGATCTCGCGTTTCGGGATTCCTGTGATGAAGGGTCTCGACACTCCAAGTTGCGATCCCCTAAATGGAGCTTAGCAATTATCTCCTTCCCTTAAGCCTTCGATGATGTGACCTTGTCTATGACCACGTGCCAGACCTTATCATGATTTCTCATATCACGAGTTGCAAGGTTAGAGCATTTCCTTCCTTTGACTTTCCAGTCAGTGAAAAGTTAATCCCTCGCCACATGTCCCTCTTGGATCAACGATCAAGCTCTTATCGCAATTTCTCAACTTCACGGGCCTTCATCATGCCTGATCAATGATCCACGATCTCCCTTTGATCAACGACTCAGATTAATTCGTGGTTTCACATTTCACGATTTCATAGGATAGAGCACCTCCTTTCTTTGACTTTCCAGTAAGAGAAATGCCAATCATTCGCCATGTGCCCTCTGCATCCAACGTTCCACAACATACCTCGATCCAAAGGTCCAGATCAATTCTCGGGATTTCGTATATCTCAAGTTCCCACACCATGTTCCGTTGACTCCTCCAATGTCTAGGTCAGCGAAATTCTAGTCACTTGCCACGTGTCCTTCTTGAAGATGGACGGTCCTCCTGCTTTTGAGACTTTGTAAGCCCGCTTCATCTTATACTTAAAGATTGTTCTCCTTCTTCTGGATCCAATGATGGCCAGTCCCCGCACTCAGATCCAACATCTGATATTTGTTCTCCTCTTTTGCGCATTCCTCCTATCTGTATTCAGATCTGACGGTCATCGGGAATTCATGATGGGTGATCCAACAATCACTGTTTCTCCTCACTGTTGATCTTGCCATTGCCATGCCATCATTTCTCTGCTGAACATGATGATCTTTGCCATCAATGACAAAACATGCATACTCTACCTCTGTATGCATCTACTCTTTCTTAAATATAATAAAACAAATACATCATTACATTTGTTTCTTTTCATCATTAATAATCACACTATTCAATAAATCAAATGTCATTTATTTTTTCTTTTAATATAATAATAACATAATAACATTACAAACATCACTAAAATCCAATTTAAATTCTATGTGAACTTGATTGATAAATATTTTTTATGCAAAAATATCACATTAATCAAACTCCTTGAAATTACAAATCAAATATGTCAATAACAATGTTAGTTATATATATATATATATATATATATATATATATATATATATATATATATATATATATATATATATAACATTGTTTTATTATATATTAATTTTTTTTATATACAATAAAGCAAATACCGTTACTTTCTAATTTCATGAGTTCAAAAACATTAAATTTGTCCATGATTGACCTTGAGTTGTCGGTGAGATGGGTTTATTTGTATGTTGTACTCTTGCAAGATGTACCATACTAAAATTATAGTATCATAACATGGATTGTTATGACTGGCTGATGTTTTTTTTTAAACAGAAATGGTTAGTTTGTGTTACAAGAGGGGTTGTAAGAGAGTTAAACCATCTTGAAAGTGCAAAATTTCATTATGTCAAAGAGTGTTCATTGAAACAAAGGAAATATCCATTCTTAGTTAACTATTGTCTTTTAGATTTTTTACAAAAAAAAATATCTTCCTTCCATGTATATAGTCTAACATAAGTAAATAGTAGAAAAACACATTTACATTTCATAAACCTGATTTAATGGAGTTTCAATCAGTGTCCATTATTGCTTGAAGGTATTCTTAATTGTTGTGCATTGGTTGTTGATTCAATGGATGCATTACTTCACAAGAGGCGTGGGATCCTTCATAAGGGGTTGCTTCGCATTACGTGAGATTTCCAGGGTGGTTGTGATGAATTTCCTTGCCAAGAGAGTGAATCTTATCAGTGTGTTGGTTGAATTTCCTAAGGACAATGACAAGCTCTTTGTCTCTTTTATATTCTTTGTCCAACATTTTCTACTCGAACTAGTTATGAGACTCTCGCAAAGAAATGAGTTCTTGTTTTTGAATCTTCACCTTTCCCTTCATAGCCTCCAATTCACATATGATATAATGGCAGAGAGGTTGTCTCCTGCACGACATGGAAAGAGGTGAGCTGATAGAAGAAAAATAGAGAGAAAAAACCCTTCTGAGAGTGCATTGAGAGAGCCAAGGAAGATAGAAAGAACAACAATTGGGAGGAAAAAACCATAATGAACCCATCTTGTAGCCAACAACAAGATATAACGACCAGGGAAATGCATTCATGAGAACACACGTGGGGATCTGATGAACTGCCTGTAATGATGAGGGTAAATGATTGTACCTTGAGCTGAGAACTAGAGGCTGTAGCTTTGTTGGCCCTTGACCAAGTTTTTAGGATCCTTGGTCATGTTTGACCTAATTTTGGAACTTCGACAGGCTGTCGAAGGCAGAGTGCAAGACAAAGCGGAGATCACGAGATCTCGACCCCTTTTAGGGCCCTTTTTAGGATTCGGGATTACGTAACGGTTATGAGAATGTTGGCCCATGGGTTTATCCATGATTAGGCCTATTTTGTATGTATAAATAGATGTTAAGGCGATGTAGTGAGTACGAATGGCTAAGTGCTAGAGTTGGATCTGTGTGATCAAGAGTTGAAGTGCTTTGTGCATACTATGTGAGACTTGCAGAGCTAATTGCAAGTCATTGTAAGAAATTGTGGAAGGCTGTGTGCTTAGATATACTCAGGGAAGGAGGATCTAGCGAGCTGCGCAGATCCCCTGTCCTCTACGAAGTAGGGTTTTTAAGGATTTGTGCATGTAACTGATTGAAGAATCTAATAAAGAAGAGAAGCGTTTGTGGACGTAGCCCCAGGGTGGGGGTGAACCACGTACATGATGTGTTGCTAGGCTTTGTGGGATGCATTGATGTGCTTATGTGTTGTCTTTCTTGGTGCTTTAATATAGATGAATGATAGAAAGATATATTGATTCTTAGTGCTTAATAATGTGGATGGATGTTAGATCGGATATGTTTCGTCGTGCTAAGAGTTGCTAGATGCTAGATCCGATTAAATACTGTGATACTCTGTAATTAGGGTTTAATTGTGTTGTAACTAAGAATGACTATTGATTAATGTTAAATGTTGAGTGCTCTAGTGTTAAGTTTTATAATCACAGGTCTGTGTCTGAGGTAAGGTTGCAGACATATGAGTCTTGCAACCACCCCTGCCTCTACCTTGGGTGAGACTTCATCTGCTTCACAGGTGTTGCCGAAAGGGCCGATAGTTAGGGTTTTTTTGGTGCGTTGTTGTAGCATTGAACCATGGGTCTGTACCTATGCCAAAAATGGTTCCATTTCCAGGACCTGAAACCATGATTGCTGGGAGCTGAGGAAAAATAATCTTTTTGCAAAGATCTGACCTGAAATAGTGAAATCTCTGTGTGTAGATCTGTTTCTCTAGTGCACAGTATTCTACTCAATCTGTGAAGCTCTGGGCTAAGAAAAGAAGCCCAATCTTAAGAAAAGAGGTAAGATCTGAATTCTTTGTGCTCTAATAGAGGTAAGAATAGTGAAAAGTTTTAGATTTGGAAGCTTTGTGCTCTGCTGAAAATAAGATTAGTGGAAATTTTTGTTTCTAAAGTATGGATCTAAGTATGTTTGATAAGATTTGTCTTATCTTGAAAACTAGGGCATTGATAGATGAAAGAAGATTTGATATGTGTAGATCTGATAAGAATAATCAAAGATGTGTTATACCTATGCATAGAGATAATTTTGGGACTAACAAATGGATGCAGGATCCTAGAAAGAATTTTTTGCAGGTTAGCTACCATGATCCTAGTGTGAAGTACAAGAAAGGCTGGGGATCATTTAAGAGAAAGAGAGGATTAAACCTTTGTTACAGTTGCAGAAAACTGGGACATTTGGCTAAGGAATGCCCTGGTAGAAGACCTAGTTTCCTTTGTTTCAAAGCTATGGACCATGAAGTATTGGATTTCCCTAGAATGATTGCTAAGGTTGAAAGGATGAATATGAGACAAGAAGACCACGAGAAAGGTCAAGCAACTGAGATTATGGCAGAACCCCAGAAAGAATCAGAAAAAATATTGCTACAAATGAAAGAAACCCTGAATGACCACTGACATATCAGCTTATTAGAGATCTTCAAAGAAAAAGAGTGCATAGAAGTAAGAATAGGAGACTTAGACATTTATTGTGTTCTAGATGAGGAAACACAAGTAAATATTATGATAGAAATAACTTGGGAAATTCTAGGAAATCCTGCTATGATTCCTTCATTGGGAGGAATAGGATTATTCAGAGGAAAGATGATAACCCTATGTGGAAGACTTACCCAGATATCTATGAGTGCTAATGGAACTTCGACAAAGGAAGAATTTGAAGTTGTTAAATTTATTGAGAACAATGCTCCATTTTCTATGTTACTAGGAAAACCTTGGATTGAAGGAGATCAGGCCAGAAGAAAAGAAGAAGAAATCTTAGAGTAGAAGAAGCAAGAGTTAAAAGATTTCATGACTAGGAGGATCACACACTTGATTGAAGAACAACAGAGCCAAGCGAAGCTATTTGAACTCAGAGACTTGGATGTCGAAGTGGGAAGAACACAAGAAGATTTGCAGAAGACTGAAGTACCTATTCCAGATACAAATGAAGTATTACCCCTGATTTCTAGGAAAGAATCTTACCAGCGCAAAGTTACTATGCCGAAAGATGATAAGAATCAGAATGGAAAAAGGAATACTGAGACGAAGCTTACTGGAAAGAAGGCTATAAAACAAAGTAAGAAGAGAGCTAAGATCAAAAAGTTACAGAAGGTTCCAGAGGGAACCTCGCAGAAGGAAAATTTGCAAAATTGGAACTTCGTTGGGATATCAGAACTGCGTCACATGGAACTTCACCATGGCGATGTAATATAGCCATTGGGGACATTATAACCGTTATACCAACGGCCCGAACGGGTAGAAAGGCATTTATGATCATAAATTTCACCACCAGACCGTTGGGACCATGCCATAATGGACAGAACTGAGTTAATGAAGGACTCTCAACCATTGCAAGAGATCCATTGCCAAGTTATCTATTTATCCCATCGTGTCATGCAACGAGAACAATTTTTATAACCATGAATCTGAGCCCGCAGACCAGTTGATTTCACACAATGATCATCGCGCTATTACCATTCATCCCGTTGCATTGAGCAGTTACTCTTCGAACTCGAGATATTCAACCACGAGCGTGCATGTCGGACGAGCCTAGCATTGCAGAGAATTTTTTTGAAGAAGTTCTCATTGACCTAATGACTGAAAGAGTAATGTATGAAAGAGTAATGTATGAAAGAGAAATTTTTGCAAGTATTCAAGCGTCATCGACGAGAGGAGTGCAATCCTCTTTGTCGATTTCTCATAGAGCCGGATCATCCCGACCATCAGTGGAAAAGAGAACCAAACACAAAGATGACCTAGAAAATGCGAAGTTGATCCTGTCCATATTGCCCGATTACATCTCGCCTCTGGCCGGAGCGGTGAGTCAAGATAGTGTGCCAAGATATTTCGAGTACTCGATGGTTAATGCATACCTCCTGAAGGGGATACACGCAGTTCACGCACAACAGGACAAGATCACAGCGTTGAAGTTCAGTGACTTCAACCTCGGAGATCGCAAGAACTACAGTATGCTCACCCCATACAAATACCTGACCAGGATGAAGGGGAAGAACTCAAAGATAACCCCCCCAGCCATGGACGATGAACCTTGCACAGTGCACCTTGCTAAATGTAATGAAAATCCCACACTTTGGAAGGCACCAGGGAGTGAACGCCTGTGTCAATATATTACTTTCATGTTACCATGATGATTACTTATGGCTAGACCATCGTATTATAGTCGATATGATGTTGATCCATAGGATCATAGGATTAAGTATGCAAGGACCTGACCCATAGGAGTTCTATCCAGGAAAATCCACAGATCACACGCTAGCACAGAAGATCAAAGATACATACGACGATGTTGAAAATGTGATGCAAGGCTACAAATTAGCCTCCATCCAGAATGGCACAGTACGCCGAGCCTGCTAGCTCATAGCTAGAAAGTTAGTAAGGAAGAACATACCTACGCAGATCACAGGATTTGTTGTTGACCTCGCAGGGAAGTGCGTGGAAGGCCTGCAGATGAACTAGGAGAAGTACCTAGTTAATCAGTTGGAGATAGACTGTCGTGAAGCACAAGATCAGGGCTACAAGTTCCACTTTAGCTGGCTCCTGATCCTCACCGCCTTTATTTCTTGGGAGATGCCGAAAGGTGCGACCTTCCCAGATATTGAACCATTCGAGCTGCTTGTTGTGAAGTTCACTACCCTTTGGTACTCAAGTGACATGAACAAATAGTGGCAGTCGAATTTGTTTTTCACACCTATTACCTGCAGCTGAAGAGAGACATCGAAGTTGAACCTCACATGACTCTGAACACCCTACATAGGTTCCAACCCCTGATGAAGTTTTTCATAGATCGACACTTCATCTACATTACAGTGCGAGCCAATGAACATAAGGAGAAACTTCAATCGTACTACAAGCTCACAGAAGAAGACCTGGAGGAGATCACTAAGGATTATTCCATAGACCTCCTTATTCCCACAAACCTTGCAGATATGTATGACCCTTATAGCCTAGAGACCATGCATAAAGAACATGATACACCTAGGCCCAACAGAACAAAGAAAACTGAAGAGGTCCAAGATTTAAGCAGTGCCTCGGGAAAGACTACTTTAGTATCAACTGACCAAGGGGGTGATGACGAAGTAGAAGAACTAAATGGAAAAGGAGATGAACAGAATCCAGGCGAGGTAACACCACCCAGAGACGAGGTTGATCCCTTGAAGAAGAGGAAGGTTTCATCCCCAAAACCTTCTTCCCAGAAGAAATCGAAATCCATCGTGACCAAGATGAAGACTTTTCTTACTGTCGATGATTTTGACTTCATCATCGCAGATCTAAACGACACTTCACTGGAAATCGTGGAGAAGCAAGAAGCCAAGCAGGAGGAAATGTATGATAGAATTGAGGTCGAACTCTGAGGGGTACAACAGGCCCTTCAGTCCAGCCACGCAGTCTCTACTGCGCCCCTTCCATCAGGAGAACCAGAGTTGGGAGATGAGCCAAACCAACTCCACCGACTAGCTGATGCTGTCGAAGCTCACCTTCGTCGTGCTCAAGAAGAAATAGAACTAGCCACCCAGGCCTTGAAGCAAGTGCAAGGTGTACTCGTAGAAAAATGTAGAGTTGTAGAGAAGAAGAAGGTTTCTCTCCAGGCAAAGTTTGAAGAAGAGAAAGCCCAGATGCAACAAGAAAAAGAACAGTCTCTCGCAGAGCAACTCGAAGTGAAAGAAGAAGTCAACAGAGCACTTCGCTCTGTGACAGGATTAGAAATACAAACAGAAGACTGAGTCACGCATCAAGTAGAGCAGCTTGAAAAAGCTATGTAGCAGCTACATCAATGAATCACAGACTTAGAGCTCCGCACAGTGCCCATCACCCTGCAGGATGTGAGGGACCAAAGAGAAGCAACCGCTCGAAGCGCAGTTGAGAGGATAAAGGCCCTTGCCATGGAATGTAAGAAACTCACTGATCGTAGTGCCCAGACCTATGAGAAACTCACTGAGAATCCAAAACTAAAGGCATTGGAGTCACAATTCCAAGAGGCGAAGTATCAAGCAGAAACGATACAGGCGCAGTTGATGCCCCTGTCAATTGTGGAAAGAATGAAGCAATCCCAGGAGCATCGGACTGCCCAACAACATGTCCACACTATCCAAAGAAAAGTCATGGAAGTAACTCAGAGGCTCCAACCTGTATAGGATAAGGCTTACCAGATGTTCACAGAGATCGAAGGCTGAGGAGAAAAACTCAAACAAGTCATCGCCGCAGCCGAACAACGCCTAGAGGAACCTGTCAACGAAGCAATCATACAAGAGTTCACTGAACAAGAGGTCATGGCACAACAACAAGTTGAAGCAGTTCGAGCCAATATCGAGGATTTTGAAGCATAACTATTCCAATCAGAGTGACTTGGGACAAGTCACAGATGAGTGTTGGGGGCCTGTTGGCCCTTGAACAATTTTTGAGGATCCTTGGTCATGTTTAACCTAATTTTAGAACTTCGACAGGTTTTCGAAGGCAGAGCACAATACGAAGCAGAGATCGCGGGATCTTGACCCCTTTTAAGGCCCTTTTTGGGATTTGGGATTACGTAACGGATATAGGAATGTCGACCCATGGGTTTACCCATGCTTAGGCCTATTTTGTATGTATAAATAGATGCTAAGGCGATGTAGTGAGTACAAATGGCTAAGTTCTAGAGTTGGATCTGTGTGATCAAGAGTTGTAAGTGCTTTGTGCATACTATGTGAGACTTGCAGAGCCAAGTGCAAGTCATTGTAAGAAAATGTGGAAGGTTGTGTGCTTAGATATACTCGGGGAAGGAGGATCTAGAGAGCTGCGCAAATCCTCTGTCCTCTATGGAGTAGGTTTTTTGAGGCTCTTTGCATGTAACTAATTGAAGAAGCTAATAAAGAAGAGAAGAGTTGTTGGACGTAGCCCAAGGGTGGGGGTGAACCATGTACATGTTGTGTTGCTATGCTTTGTGCGATGTATTGATGTCCTTATGTGTTTTCTTTCTTAGTGCTTTAATATAGATGAATGATAGAAAGATCTGTTGATGCTTAGTGCTTAATAATGTGGATGAATGTTAGATTCGATCTGTTTCGTCGTGCTAAGTGTTGCTAGATGATAGATCCAGTTGAATACTATGATACTGTGTAATTAAGGTTTAATTGCATTGTAACTAATACTGAATACTGATGAATGTTAAATGTTGAGTGCTTTGTTAAGTGTTATAATCACAGGTCTGTGTCCCAGCTAAGGTTGCAAACATCTGAGTCCTGTAACCACCCCTGCCTCTACCTCGGGTGAGACTTCATATGCTTTGCAAGTGTTGCTGAAAAGGCCGGTAGTTAGGGTTTTGTTGGTGCGTTGTTGTAGCGTTGAATCCTAGGTCTTCCCCTGTGCCAACAAGCTTGAATCCCATGTGAACATAGATGAAATAACGGTCGAGACAGAATGTGCTACTCGGGGTGACATCAAGATGAAGGGAAATCCCACATGCAACCTGTAGTCGAGTATGCATATCTTTAAGTGATGACACTGTTATAGCATCAATTGTCACGTTTAAAGCAATGATGGTCTTATTGGCCTAGTATGTATCCTACTTGCAAAGAACTCTTCCCCATACTGCCTTGAGATCTTCGGATTTTTTTTTTTTGCAACCTCTATGTGTCCTGGTAGTTATGCAACACATGTATACGTGGGTCTCCCAAACGAAACTCACGTACATTTTAATAAATGCTTAAAAAATATATTTTTTCCTAATTAAAATTTGAGTTACGGGTTTGTTTAGTTGTCTAATTCCTTTTACCCGTACTTAGTCGTCTCTAACCAACTAGAGATGGCTTAAATAGAGTATTTGATCCAAGGAGAATGGTAATGATTAAGTGCATATCAAAGCAAACAATAGATTGAATATCCCCTCCATGTTTGCAAGCCCATAAACCTACCATTTTTTGTTGGTTCTTGACCTGGAAACCCTTGTTTCCAGTTTTCTTTGAGTACCTCTCTATCTAGCTAGGAGCCTCCTTGAATCCTTCTTGAATCTACCGATGAATCAAAGGTTGAGATCTCGTTATAGCAGAAGATTGGGTGGAGGAACTCAGAGTTATTTTGATAGGGAAGTGCCGCAACAATACATGTATAAAGTGTAATTTCCATATTTTTTTTTATCAATAAGATTCCCATTCCTTTGAAATGTTGTGTTATTGATGTTTAATTTAAAATTTATCTAGTATATGTTGTCTAGAAAAGTAGTTGCATTGTATTTCTTTCATATTTGATCGAGCTAACGTTTTTGTTATTAGTATAAATGCTTTACTTGAAATTTGGTCTACATAAGGTTTGCAGGTTTCAAGAAACGAAATCGGGAAGGATCAAGAAGATTCCAAATTTCTGGAACTACATCAAACGTAGGACTACAAGTGAGTTTGGCTTTCTCCCTCTTGTAAAAGTTAGTTCTTTTGATTGAGTTAGTTATAGAATATTTGCAGCTTGTTGTTGTTGGAATTTTTTTTATCTTAGATAGTTATCATTCTGTTTCAATTATCCCACGATTGTAGAGGACTTTCCCCACAAACAGAACTAGCGAGTATACTGGAGATTTCTCCCTAGTGGGTCTATTTATGGGTTTTTCTTTGTTTGCTTGATTTGATTGTTTTTGTTTTGTTTATGATTTCTTTCTAGCACTTGGATCAATAATTTTTAATTGTCTTAGTATTTCCTTGTTCACTTGAGCCTGTATGTTTTCCTCTTTATTTTGTTTTGGAATTTTTTTTAGGTACATACACACCCCACAATTAAGACAGTCACATATATACGTAGGTTGCCTTGGGCACAGGTGTGTACATCTCCGTGGAGAATCTTTTTCTTCAACCTTTTTCTATTTATAGAGTGTTGGGTTGGGTGTATGGAGTCTCTCTTAGGGTTCTGTGAATTTGTTTTGATTGCTGTGAAGTTCAGAAGTTAGAAAGTAGGACCTTTTATAAAGAAAAACAAGGTTATTTGATGCTTCTATTGTTCTAAGTAATTTTGGGATTTTCTCTTTGTTTTCCATTATTTTTTGGACTTGTTTTGATCTCTCTGCTAAATTTAGTTTTTCGAGCCTTATACCTAGTTTTTCCAATTATATATGTTCTTTCCTTTGACACCAAAATTGTACATACACTTCATTTATATAAGAGTAAAGTGCATACATACACGCTTTTGTAGAGGCAAAAGTGCATACAACTGCGAAAGTGTTGGGTCATATAAACTCCCTATAGAAGGATAAGGCACGTACATATGCTCCCTATAGAAGGAAAATACGCATACAAGACCTCATTATGCTACCTACAGTGGAGAAAGAGGCGTATGCCTCCAGAAAAGTGAAATTTCTACTTGTTTTTTCAGCCTTTTTGAGCCATGTTTTGGATTTTTTGGGGAGTTTGTTCCCAATACTTTTTTTTAGTTATATATAGTTTGTAAAGCCTTAAAATTGAATGGAAAATAAAAAAAATATCCTTCTTTGTCTCCTTTTTATCCCTTGGATTTCATTACTATAAGACTAGTCTTGTTCTCAAGATCTCGATTTCTTGGTTGTTGTTGCGATCATTTTTGAAACTTGAGTTTGATACTTTTATTTTGTGATTTCCTTTAGATTTTCATTCATAAAAAAAAAAAAATTTATTTCTTTTAGCATCTTTTATTTAGTTTTTCTTTGGTAGAAAGAAGCAAAAAATGAAAAAACCTAGTTTGTTGCTAGTTAAGTCTCTTTCTTTTTGTTGCATTGTTTTGCTTCATTTTTTAAAAAGAAAAATATATTAGCATAGGATTTTGTTTTCTTCTCATCTTGAAAAGTATTTCAAAATAAAAAGAACAAAGAACGCCCCCTTTTTTTCTTCTTTTGTTTCTCTCAAAAGTTGCATTGTGCGTTTTGCATCAGAAAGAGAAAAGATTGCATTTCAAGGTTTGAAAGATTGTTTATGCATTTTGATTTCTTGAAACTATTTTTCTTTGTAGAATTAGTGTAAAGTTTTCTTTTTCAGTGTTCATATAAGTTTTATTTTTGCAACATTCTCAAACAACATCAATTTCACTTTCGTATCCTTTGAGTAAAGAAGAACAGCCAAAATGAATGCTAAGCTTAATATTTACTAGACTTTGTTAATAGGGTTTATTAACAAGTTTAGGGTTAGGGCCTTTAATTAGGATTGGAGATATAAATCTACAAGGCCGGTAAACAAACATAGGATTCTAAGATAGGGGAATAAAATCCAATTTTTGTATATATATAGCCGGAAACCTCCTTTAACACAGGAGGTAAACATGAGTTTGCATAAGGAAGAGTCCAGGAGATAACCACTTTGAGGCTTGACCGAGCATTGTGGAGAGATCTTATATGTTGGTTTCTCTAGTACCCATACCTCCTTGAGAGGTGATGATTTGGGAGCTTTGGGATTTTCTACCCTTCCCATACGTTCGATCCCGACTATCGACTGTACCCCTCGGGCATTGATTGCAAGTTGGTATCTTAGAGGTGACTGGAGAGGGTTTCTTGTGGTACTTGAGGCAGACATTGTATTGTGTTATAAGTACCTGTGGGGGGTGCTCCGCAAAGCGAGGGTTACTTGCACAGGGTAGGGTCAGTAAGTGGAGGTCGGGGTAACTGCTTCTCACTCCTTATTTAATCGGTCTCAGGAGTTGATCAACCCGTGTCATTTTCCAGAAGGTCCCTTTCCACTTTTTCATTTCTTTGGACTCGCGACCTTATCCACTTGTGATAAAATTTTGAAGAAGTTGTTTGTTTGCAATATTTCTCTTAGGAATTTTTAGTGGAGTGCTTCTTTATATAGTTGGCATAAAGTTGTGTCTATACCATCTCTTTTGGATCGATGATTCAAGGTAGTCGACCAATCGCTTCGTCGGTCAAGAAGAACCCCTAGTATTTCTCTTGAAAGAGTGGATTCAAATTCTAGAAGGCATGGGTTTTTATACCACTGGTTCGCAAGAGTCAGTGCGTGAGAAATTTTTGGACATGAACGATCTTGCAAGGAACGAACCTGTGCATAAGAACCTCATGACCAAATTTCTTGCAGATACCAACCAAGGAACCCCTACCCAAGAGAATTCTTGTGATTTTCCTTTCTTTATAAATGTTGGTACCCCCTTGATGGCCACTTTGAACATTCCTAGGTTGAATGTTGTATTATCGGTTTGGTTGTGGACCACTCTGAATGTATCAAATTATCTTGATGCTTCTCAGATAAGCACCTTATGTCTTGGGCATCAAATTGATATTGATCCTTTATATTCTGCATCAACAAAGTCTACTTCTCCTCCTTCTCCCTCTTCTAATGAATGTCTAGCTACTAGTAACCAGAAGTTTAAAAGGAATAAGAAGAGGAAGAGTAAGAAGAAGAAGTCAACAATCTCTGCTAGTCACATTGGATATGTGCCACCAACCTATGCAATTCATGTTAGGGAGAAAAGTCCAATCACTACAAGTCATACTAGAAATAGTTCACCAATCTTTGCCAGACACGTTGGGGGAGTAAGTCTAATCACTACTAGTCATACTGGACAAAAGTCACCAACCTATGTTAGTCATGTTGGAGACCTACACCCGACCTTTTCTAGTCATTTTGGGAACACAAAACCAACCTATGTTATTCATGTTGGAGATATGTCAAAAACCTCTACAATTCATGTTCAAGACAAGAAACCAACCTCTACAAGTCATGTTGGGAGCACAAGTCCAGTCACTACGATTCATACTAGCATCAAGTCACCAACCTCTATGATTCAAGTTAGAGACATTCACTCGACTTTTGCTAGTCATGCTTAGGGAAAGAAACCAACCACTGCAATTCATGCTAGGGGAATTGATATTGTTGAGAAAACTAGATGAATAGGATGTAAGCCCAAGTCCCTTGTAATCTTTGTAAGGAACATCACCTTACTCATTTGTGCCTTGGTATTCCAAAGGTACTAAGAGTGTGATACTTGTATGAAGGCCCTTCTAGTGTTGAGTCATCCTCAGCTTCCCAACAACCTATTCATCCATTGATTGAAGAGGTGAATGAGTCGATAAAATCTTCGGTCGATCCCATTCTTATTTTGGAGAGTGATGTGTCTCTAGACCGTGTTTTCTAGTAGCCTATTCAAGCAATGGTTGAAGAAGTGATCATGTTGGTGAAATCTTCAGTCGATATTGATCTTATTTTGAGGAGTAATGTGTCTTTCGACTATGTCTTTAGCACTTCTAGTTTAGTACCTTCTAAACAAGGGGGAATTCCACTCTTTTAAAGTAGCTCCCTCCAAGTCCTAGGACGGTTTCATTTGATTGGAATAATCTTGTTGAGACTCTTTGTCCTTTTTATGCACCTTTCCAAATGATGGTTAAATTTATTTCAGTAGGTATTTACAGATGTATTGTAGACTAAGGATCCTTTGCAAGTATTTTATCCTCCTCAGCTTGGAAAGCTTTGGGTTCACTCAAGCTTGTGTCAAATACCAATGAGTTGTTGGCTTTCGATAGAACACTTAGTGAATGTTTGGGGATTCTTCCTCAGTTATCTATCACATTAGGAGGAAAGACTATCCTAGTCAAGTTTTTTAGTGTTGTTGGGCCCTTTAGACTTCAATATGCTTCTTGGGAATGATTAGTTATATTCTATGAATGTTTTGTTTTCTACCCTCTTTCATGTGATGCATTTTTATCACAATGGAATCATTGCCACTATTGATCATATTTCATTTGAAAATCACCATCCTAGTTTAAATTTATCTCATATTTCTCCTTTGTATGTTCCTAGTGTTCGAGTAGACTCTTCCTCACCACGGGTGAATTATGTGGCCTCTTATCCTCAATATTCAATTGCTTCTTAGAAAGGATCTTTACAATGCAATCATGTTTTCCTTGTCGAGAAAAGTTCTAAGTAATTGATCATGTGTTGTATTCAATGGGGGAAAATGAGCCCTTTCTTTCCTCTATTGGCCCGAGTAATCGGTGCTTCCTCTTGAGTCTGATCTTCTTGTTTGTGAAACCTCGAGCCCTCGTATTGGTGAGTCTTTGAGTTCCAATTTACATGGTTTTTTGGATGTTCAATTGTCTTCGGATGAAGCTATCCTTGAATTTATGATTGTGGATTGTCGACCTCTTCCTAAACTAGAAACTTTATAGGTTGGTTACCAAAGAAACCCTTGGCATGAGTCCAACAATGGGCTCTGCCTAAGGAAGTATAGTGCATAAACCACAAGGTTGTGTGGTATTTTGTACATATTGTATTTTTAGGGTTTATTGTTTTAAATTTTTGTATTCCATAGCACATGTTGTTATCAAAGGTTTATATATTGGATTAATTAACTTCTGGGTGAGTGTTTTGGGCATATATACAACACTTTGGATATGTTTTCTTTGGTACCTTTTTTTCATGTTGATCCATTCTGACAAGTAATGATCTCAACATTGGCATATAGGTTAGATTTTATCCTCCATGCATTTTTGCATTATCCATTTCATGTTTCATTTTTCCTTAGGATAAACTGCACCGAGTTGCGACACAAAACCTTCTTTGTTATTTAGAAGTGTTGTAATTCATGTGGTAGAGCCTACCATTCATGGGTGACCTAGGTAGAACCTTGTTTGTAGTTTGGAGTCCATGTTGAAGTACCTTCATAGGCCCGGGAGCCCTAATTAGGCATGCCATGAATTTGTGTTGAAGCCTCATAACTTCTTCTCATTCCTATTCTGAATAATACCCTATGGGGATCCCTCATTTATGTGTTAAGTTGTAATACTACATTTCATTCTACTTCTTGCGATTTCGAGCCTAATGTTGGCTTCATCTTTCTATCATTTAGCCTCTTATGCATTCTCATTAGTTGTTAGCCTTGCAATATTTTTCTTTACGACTTGACACATGTATCCTTGGAGGAAACTTTCCCTCAACTGTCAATATCCTGCACAACTTCCTTGCACTGAGCATAGGTATGATCCTTACACTTTGAACTAGTTGTCTTGCCCACAACACTCATTTCCTCTGCATATTTTAGCATTCTTTTGTTCTTTTTCATTATTTTCAATATGAAAAAGAAAAAATTATAAAATAATAAAAAAAGAGTACATGAATGAGTCTTCTTTACTGTTATTGGCAGCAGTCAAGTCGCCTCTGAACAAAGAAAAAAATCTTTAGTCTGGTATCAACAATTTGGGTTAGTATGACTTTAGGAAACTGAACCAGCTACACAAAGTTTTTACTCCTCTAGTTTGTTATTCATCCAGTCACTACAGAGAGTTTGTTTTTGCCTCCTACATCATAGGATTATGTCAATGTTCATTTCCAATTCGTTCTTCCTAAGTCACATATTGTGTCATGTTCTTGTTTAGAGGAAGTTTTATCTTGCGTCAACCATTTTGTGTAATTATTGGCTTTGCAAGTCGACCTTCCTGTATGTCAATTACTTCTCATAATCAAAATTACATTTGTCCTATACTTGTGCTAGTATGGAGGGTCGCCATTGACTTCCTACCAATAGATTAAGCTCTTATCGACTATGAAAAAGTTCTCTAAGAGTTTGACCTAGAGTCGCACCCTGGCCCTATTTACATCATTGATAGGTGACATTGTGCTTAATAGATGGCATTCCATAATTGGTCACTGACTTATCGATTTCCCTTGTNTTAAGCTCTTATCGACTATGAAAAAGTTCTCTAAGAGTTTGACCTAGAGTCGCACCCTGGCCCTATTTACATCATTGATAGGTGACATTGTGCTTAATAGATGGCATTCCATAATTGGTCACTGACTTATCGATTTCCCTTGTGTTCGATGGAAAGAACATTATTCACACATTGGGATTCATGCAATACCTTGGATTCCATTTGTCCCCATTGGTGGTTTCCTCACCTTTGTCAATAGTTTTTATTATTGGTTTTTATTCAGAGGGTATCTTTCATGCACTATTTACATTTGGTGCACTTAGGAGACGTACTTTGTGGTGGTCCTTTAAATATTTCTTTCAATCTATTCCAAATATTTATCCTTATACTACTCCTCGTGTTGTTTGATGGGGGATTCCTTAGTTCCCTCCTTCCAGTGGATCTCTTCTTATCGACTTCAACACATCTTGCTCTAGGATAGGGATCTAGAGTCCTTATTAGTAACTTGGGGCTTGTAGTCATCAGTGGTAGGTGCCCTCACTATTGATAGTGGAAATACATCAATGTCTCTTGATCAACAAATTATACCAAGTGTTCAACATCATATCTTCTATTCACACTTGTTAGATTGTACTAGATAACTTGACGCCCATTATCATTATCAATGGGTTGTCTCACATTTTTTAATGGTATACATCAATGACTAGTAACCAAGCGGTGTCTCATTGTGTTCAAATTCAACACATCTATTCACATAGTGTAGACTCATACCATGACAATTGTTTGAAGACCTTGGGAATGTAGTAGAATCACCTCTTTTATGCTTCTACTTGGGTTGCAATTGGATAGTACCACTCTTGAAATTGATACTTGTGAAGGATTAGTTATCCATATCTCACTTTCAGATATCCTTCACTGATCTTGAGACATAGATCCATTGTGTATCTCTTCCGTGGCCATGATCTTTGTTTGACATGGATCCACTTTGTATCTCTTTCATGATCATGATCACTTCTTTCTATATATACATTCGTCATGGATCTGAAGTGTACTTGATTGGAAACCATGCTTGTTATCACACCTAAGCATGGGTATTCCCACCTCGAGAATTGAGTATTATGACTTCTTTATGTCATGGGTTGTTGTTCTTAGATTGGATTTTGGTGACCTTTGCCCTGGCTTACTTCTCTTTAAAGACTTATAATGTATTATGGTCATCCTTTTCTCTTATGACCTCATACATTATGGGGAATCTATCATAGCATCAATTTCCACCGTTGAAGCATTGATGATCTTATTGGCCTAGTCCCTATCCTACTTGTATACACCTCTTCCCCAAACCTCCTTGAGATATTCTAAAAAACACTTTTTTGGAACATGTACCCACCTTGTAAGTTATGCAACACACATATATGCGGGTTTCCCAAAGGAAATTTGCATACATGTTAATAAATGATTTAAAAATATATGTGTTTCCCTAATTAAAAGTTGAGTTACAGGTTTGGTTATGTACCTAACTCCTTTTACCCATACTCAATCGTCTCTAACTAACTAGAGATGGTTTAGATAGAGCATTTGATCCAAGGAGAAAGGTAATGATTAATTGCATATCAAAGAAAACAATAGATTAGCTATCCCCACCATGTCTGGAAGCCCATAAACCTCCTATTTTCTATTGGTTCTTGACATGGAAACCCTTGTTTCCAATTTTATTTGAGCACCTCTCTATTTGACTAGGAGCCTCCTTGAATCCTCCTTGAGTCCACTAGTGAATCAAAGGTTGAGACCTAATTATAGAAAAATATTGGGTGGAGGAACCTGTATTTATTTTGGAAGGGAAGTGTTGCAACAATACAAGTATACATTGCAATTTCTAGACTATTGATTATTAATAAGATACACATTCCTTTGAAATGTTGTGTTCTTGATGTTTAATTTATAGTTTGTCTAGTATATGTTGTCTAGAAAACTAATTGCATTGCATTTCTTTCATATTTGATCGAACTAAAATTTATGTTATTAGTATAACTACTTTCCTTGAAATTTGGTCTGCATAAGTTTTGCAGGTTTCACGAAAAGAAATCAGGAAGGAGCAAGAAGATTCTGGAATTCAGGAACTACATCAAACAGAGGAATACAAGTGAGTTCAACTTTCTCCCTCTTGTAAAAGTTAGTTATTTCGATTGATTTGGTTACATAATCCTTTTACTTTGTTATTTTTGGAATTTCTTTGTCTTAGACAATTATTGATATGTTTCAGTTAGCCCATGAATGTAGGAGAATTTCCCTGCAAAAAAACACATGGAAGAGAGAAGATGTATGCTAGGTGGAAAATGGGATTTGTGGAGATGATGTTGTAACATCCCACTTTACTGAGCACACTTTTATTGACATATTCTTTGAGGACACTTGCATTCAAGTGATCTAGTTATGGTATATTGTGATTTCATTTCGATTATGGGTTATATATGATGATAACGATGTATTTTGACATGTTGTTAAATTGATGTAGATGTATTGACATATGCTATTGACAAGTTTTCTTGAGTGTGCAAGAAACATGACATGTTATGAATGTTAATGGCATCGATGGACTTCCTTGGACTCTGGATTGAGTCAGGGAGTGGATTATATTTGTTTGAATATTTCAGTTTATGCACATGTGACAGATGATTGATTTCAATATGATTTATGTATATAGATTATTGACACTGATTTTGTCAGTGGATGCAGGCTTGATGATGCTTTCTAATCTAAATCACATAAGGAGTATAGGGGACATGAAAAAAAATAGGTTAACTACTAGACATTGAGGGAGAGGTGTGGCAGTGTCCCTGTCACGACCTACTAGACCTCTCATTGTGGTCTGAACTATAGGTTAACTATTACCTAGTTCAAGAGGTCCACGATGTCGTGAGGGTGGACTAAGATAGTCGCTCATGAATATTTCTAAGGGTCATGTAATAAGGTGAATTCCTTATTCCTTAGAAGCCCTTAGTCTCTCACAAGGTCAACCGAGTGGAGTCTTGACTCCAAGGGTCAGAAAAAATTCCAAAACTAGTCAAAAGAAAGTGGCACTCTTGGATCATGGAGGTGCGTCTTGAAGGGCATGTCACGTAATTAAAAATTGAGTCAATAAATCTAAGCGGCCTAAAAAACATTGAAATGATTAGACCTTGTTAGAATAAATTAATTAATTAAACTGTAAATTATTAATTGAAAATCCTAACAAGAGTCTAAGCCTAATTATAAGACTAAGACTAAGTCTAAGTTTAATTAGGGGACTAAATAAAAATATTAAATAAAGTAAAAGAATTGAGATAAATCAATTTCTAGAAAAAAAAATGAGAAAAAAATACAAAGTTTGGATAAAATGCACATGTGTGCATGAAATTAATAAAAGGGATTTTTAGAATAGAAAGAAATAAAATATGAGAGAATAGTTGTACACATAGAATAGTATCTAGATTCAAGATACCACCAAGTCTAAATAGAAGAAGACTCATAATCCAACTCTAACTAAGATCTAGTTAGGAGATACTCATTAAATGAGAATTTGGGGAACAAAGGGGCAACTAACAACGAAAATAGGAACACATTGGGTAATGTGGGGGAAACTGGCTTTTTAAATAAAATAAAAATGGTAATTACTTGTGAAACTTGGGGAGAGTGTGACAAGTGTGTGGGTGAATAATCATAATTAATTTAATCTAAAAAGTTAAATAATTGTGCATGAGGACATGTGTCAGTGAGAAAATTTCTATAAAACAAATGTTGTAGAAGGAAAAGAGATCTCACTTTTTCTTGGTAAGGTTATGCTGCCAAAATGGTTTTGACTGTGTTTTACTTGTGAGAGTTGGGATTTCAAGCTTGAGAAAGAGTGGAAGCTCTTCCTTGCGAGGCAAGCCTTGGAGCTACTATTTTTTTGGTTTCTTGTGTGTGGCCCCTTTGTAGATTGGGGGGTTTAGGGGGAAGAAGAGTACCCCTAGCGTTGGCTGGGAGGTATCAGTGAAGTTTCAGTGATTAGAAAGAGGGAGAATGAAAGGAGGACAAATATTTCAAGGAAATTGCCAACTCTTTGTCCTTCATTGTTACGGTATTTTATTGAATTTTATATTAGCAAGAGTAAATTGTAATTTTAATTTTTAATAAGGTCGATGTAGAACCATGTTTTATTTTTGTAATCAAATTGGCAAGTGCGTCAAAGGGAATATGTGTAATATATTTGGTGAAATTTTTCCATTGATCATTGTCTTTTACTTTCAACCTCAGTAAATTTTTTAAGATCTCTTTGTTCGTAGTCATTTCATTTTATATTCGGAGTTTTGTTTTTCTCCCTTATTTGCTGCAAAAAATTAAATTTGAAAATTGAATTGTAGTCAATACTATACCATGGTGAATCTTATTGCATCAGATCTCCTCTGTGGTCGCGCACTTGTATTGCTAAATACACATACATTGAATGTTGTTTCTTGATTGGCGATGAACAGAGGTGGAAATACCTTTGTTCTTTGTAAATTATTTGAAACCTTAAACCTAGACTTCAATTATTCTATTTGTTTCCAAATGAATTATTCAATTAGATTAACAAAATTTACAAGATCATTGATATTTGAAATGCAACCCATAACTTGATTTCTTTAATTCATTGCCAATCAATTTTAGAGTCTGTTATATTAAATGTTTTACTTTTTTATTTTAGAAATTCGTTTGTGGTCTTTTAAAAATCTATTGAAAATCCATAAGTTGAATGTGTTTAGTCATTGCAAAATTGTTACCAATAATAGAATTGAATTATAAAAATCATGACGATGTCGATGTGCTCTGTAACGGGATTGAAATCATAACAATTTTATTGTAAGACCAGCGTTGGGATTTTGATTGAGTCGCTATGAAAATGATTTTTGAAGTGTAGCACTTCAAATTGGCTACTGTAAATTTTTCATTTGATTTGTAATTTTGTTGTGATAGTTGCATAAGAAGTTTTCATGCTAGACAGAACTGTTAGAGTCGTCATTCTATTTATTACGAATCCTGAAGGAATTCGGGATGGTCATTGTTAATAGCTGGATTATGTGTATAACAAAAATTTGGAATTACGTTGTCAATTCAACTACACCCTTGAAATTATGAAGTAGTGTGAGCACTATCATTAAATTGCAAGTCGACTTTTTACAAATCGTGTATCTTCTCTCAAACAATTTTTTCATTTGAATTTTAACTGTTAAAGTCACTCTAAGACTAAATTGCAAACCTGATTTAAATACCTTGAGGGTTACTGCATGTTTAGTCGCAACATTGGAATTGAACTTGCTTGGTCTTCAACACTTTAATGGTTTTTAAAAAGAAAACAAATCTAAGAAATTTGTTGGTCGTTGATATCCAAAAAAACTGGTAGTCCGGATATTTTAACTTCGTAATGATCGCCAACGATTGATTATGAAAATCGAATCTTGAATTTCGATTTTATCTTCGTTATTATCATCGTGTTCTAGTTGCAAGTCTGCTAGTTAAGATCATAGTGTCTGTAGAAACTAAATTGCATTCTAATTGCAATGTAATCATGAACGCAGTGTATTAGTTACACATAATTAATACTAGAACGATTTGGTCGATGTAATTTATTGGGATATAGAATTTGATTGTGTTTTCTCTTGTAAAAGCTTTGACATTTGTATAGTTTTATAAACTTACGTGTATACCGAATTATAAATTAAGAATCTAAATGATATGTAGTATAATTATAACTAAGAGTGTGGAAACTCGTATAATCCACTCTTGTTCTTGGGATTGAATAAATTGTTAATATGAGAAATAATTTACTTGAGTTATGAATGGTATGAATGTTTAGGATTTAATGGTATTGACACTATTTGTCATTCTACTATATAAAACTAATAAGGTTTTATATTATCAATTTTATGTAAGTTTTAAACCTGTGAAGTAAAGCAATGCATATAGATTCTTAAGAAAACCAGAATTTAATCAATGGCTCATACACAGAGTACACAGAGATTTTATACCGGAAACCCTCAACCGGGAAAATCTTTCTTTTATTCATTATATCAAATTTCACCATTCATCATACAATATATATACAATTTTTTTAGGTATTTCGTAGATACCAAAACCCTAATCCCTTAATCCAGGATTAATTTACAAAACCGTTAAAAATAGCAAAAACAACCCAAAAATAAATTTTGGGGCACTGCCCCGGGCTACCGTCCATTGCCGAACATTGTGTGTAACCAGATGGGGCATACCTGCCCCCCCTGGGACCCCCCTAGGAAAGCGCCTAGTGCACATGACACAAATAGCACTACTAGAGGGATCATTACACACAGTTGTCATATCTGACGTGCCCACACACACACATGCAAAGAATATAACACATACCCAACATGTTAAAGAATAAAATTTTGGGGTAATAAGAATATGGTATTACTTATCAAAGGATAAAGGTGATGTTCTTAGGAATAAGTTAGTAGAGTTAAGTAACAATTAAAACTTAGAATACCATCTACTACAGATAAGAGTTAATGTTATATTCTTACTTGATAATAACTTGAATTATAACTTAAAGTCACAATGAAGAATGGTGATTTAATGGTGATTTAATGGGATGTAAATGTCTTGGGAACTTAGGAATAAGTTTGGTTCTCATTGATAAATTGATTGCCTCTTTTAATGTCATACAACAATTACACAATGGATATAGGATAACTTACTTTGGATATACGACAACAATTTAATTGTGTCATCCAAATTACAGATGGTAGTGATCATTATTGGTAAGTTTATTATAATCATTATTATGCTATGAAGTATGAATCACCCTTTACAACGAAGAAATTGTTGTTGGCCACTTAGAGGTATGAATTGAATTAATTTATAAGTCAAATTGAAACGAATCGATTATATTCCAATGAGATTATTATGTAAAAACTAGTACTTTATGGCTAGAGTATTTAATGAGTGATTCGTCACATTAGTGTTTAGTGGAAAAATTCTTATTATGCTTCCTAATAAATTTATTTTGTTCTTGTTGATTATACACGAGAATTGTTGATAATTGTTTATTCGTAGTGAGCTATTCTTGCGTTTTAAATTTATGATAAGTATGGTTGTTGATTTAGTCTCAAAATCTAGAATATTACTATGGTTAAGGAAATTATATATCTCCTTGTTCCTCAGAACAGTTGTCAATTATGAGACCTTAAATGGTCAAAATCAATTGGATGAATCTTGGACTTGAGCATTGATTATGTGTCTTGGAGGTCCTAACCTTGTAGGTAGGTTGGGCAGGTAGACATCTTGTTATTACTAAGTGATGAAATTATTCTATTGGTTGTAGTGATGATGAATTGATTGTTTACGTATTGTGATGAATATGATAATAGAATGTGTATTATTGAAGTATGTTAATACCATGTAGTACTTGTTTAATTATGTTTGAAAAACAAATTACCACTACTATACTCACTTACATTGATGTTGTAACGGAAGGAACATTACATATGCAAGGCATGTGCCAAGAGATATAACAACTTCATAGGAATCATAAGGTTCAACAATGAAAGGGGGGGAGGTCACATCACCCCCGAAAACCAATTTTTTATTTGATTTTTTTTTAATATTTCCTTGAATCATTGGACTGAGGTGAAAATTGCATGGAGGGGTATTCATTTACCCTTAGAATGATTTTATCTAGGTACTTAGAGTTATTGGATAAAATATCAGCCTCCCCATTCTGGTGTCAAAGTATATGAAAATAGTCCACAGACTGGAAGTTTTGATCCTCTATTTTAATCCCGTGATAGATTCTTTGTGGGATAGGGTGATGATTGTGGATAATCTAGTACAAGCCTTTTGTAATCAATTATGAATCTCCAATGACAATGACACTCATAGATTTGCCTACTTCTATCAAATTCAACCCCATATATGTAACCAAAACTTATGCTTGATTGTTTGAATTATATCCCAAACCCCAGGAAAACCTCATAATTTGATTTCTGTTGGGGCCATATATGACCCCCCTGCACTTGCCACCCCTATGACATGGTGATGTTGATTGTATTGATACAATAAAATTATAGTGTCATAATATTGTTGGGATATGTTGATGTTAATCGTATTGCTACACCAAAATTATAGTCTCTGTACATACTTGGTACCACCCTACCAAAAACAATTATACCCCCAATGCATAAATTTCTGCAACATGAGCATACAACCTATATTTATTAAATTTCCATCATTTTCATACAATAAATATTAATATTCTCTTTTATTTTCTTAACTATAATATATATATATATATATATATATATATATATATATATATATATATATATATATATATATATATATATATATATATATATATATATATATATATATATATATATATATATATTAAATACAAATGTTTTATGATATTCACTTTATAAACATTTTTTTATTTAATATAATAAATAATATTATTCTCAATGTAATATTTTTAATAAAAATGCAAATGTACTAATGAATTTATTTACATTAATTTTAATGTATTAATAATATTAATTTTTTTTGTAAATGCACTACTAATCCGGGATTTATGTGAGATCTTTCTCTACAAAAATCCTACAATGAGGACTTTTTACTGACACTTAATTGCATGTGAACATGAGCAAATAATTATTAAGCATTGCATATGAACATGAGAAAAATTATAATAATTATGTGCATATGTGTAATTAAATCTCTACTTAATCAAGAAATAATGCAAACAAAACTCACACATATAATTTGACACCCATGTTTTAACAGAGTTTACCAGACTCTGTTGGCTACATCTCTGGATCCAATTGGAATACGAATTGATTTATTATCCTTCCTTTAGCCAGAGATGAAACCTTTTCACAAAATGTGGTACATGCTCCTTACAGGGATGAAACTCATAACAACCTTCTCTTACAAAAATAACTTAAGGCTCTCACATAAGTGACATTTCTTCATACACCAGAAGGACTACATTCCTCTCAATGCAAATCTCTCTCTCTCTCTCTCTCTCTCTCTCTCTCTCTCTCTCTCTCTCTCTCCAAGGGGCCTCAAAAGACCTCCCTTTACAATGCTTACATAAAGAATTTATATAGTTTTCCTCTCTCCATAATTCAAGGAGACAATATCCACAATTTTAGGATCTAATAACAACTCAAAGAAAAAATGAGAAATCATCTCAACCAACCCTAACTTCTCCTTGAGACTAGGAAACCACTTGTGATAAAATGAGGAAGAATCTCAAACCAACTCATGAGACTCCCAACTTCCTCTTAAAATTAGGAAAATAATTTGTGAGGTGGATTCTCACAGAAAACTAATTTCCCCTTAAAACTACGAAACCAATTTGTCAGTTGGATTCTCTCACTTGATTTTAATTTCATTTTTACAAATTAAATGAAAAATATATGAGCACATTATGCTAAAAAACATTAATCATTTTTAAAATATTAAGCATTAAACATTCCTTTTAAACTTTGTCACCTATCATCAATCATCATTTTAATGATATTCTCCATGGTGTGAAAAGTAATGAATCTTTGTGTGGAGATCCTCCTAGATCATACCTCCCCACAAAATGCACTTTTTGTCCTCCAAAAGTATAGAGAGAAATTGTAACTTGAATCTCCACAACTAGCTTCTAGGAAGAGTCTTACACTCCATGATGCACTTCCCCACTGCTCGATCTGCATAACAAATGTCTCTAATAAGCCTCACCCTTATTCTCCTTCACCTTTGTACTTTGGACTGAGGATTTCGATGTCGATGTTGACACTTGCATCAATGCAAATTTGTTGTTGATTCCCTTATCTGCATAAAAAAAATCTATGAAAAGTTGCACCCTTCTTCTCCTTCACCTTTGTACTTCGGAATGAGGATGTTGATGCCGACACTTGCATAAATGAAAATATATATCTTATTCCTTGATCTTCATAACAAATGTCTTTGAAAGGCCGTACCATTATTCTCCTTCACATTTGTACTTCAGAATGAGGCTGTCAATGCAAATATGTAGATGAAAATACATGGATTACAACTTTTCAAAGCAATACCATACTTTCCAAGAGTTTATAAAACACTCATGGACAAGTTTACAATGATTTTCAAGATAGACCTAGGAGAAAATAATGCCTCTCACTCAACAGTGGCTACAAGAACCATTACAATGTTTCCAAAATAGGCCTAGGAAAAATAATACCTCTCACTCAACAGTCGATACAAAACCCATTACAATGTTGCCAAAACAAGCCTAGGAAAAACAATGTCTCTCACTCAATAGTGGTTATAAGACCAATTACAATGTTTCCAACAAGGCTTACAGGGTTTAGGCGTAGAAAAAAATGCCTCTCACTCTCATCATCACTTTCAAGAGTGGCTAATTACAACATTTTACATCATCAACATTAATGCGAATACCCCCCAAATGTGCACTAGTGGCAACTCTATGGTTTTTAAACCCCCCTTTACAAACATGTGCAACATAATAAATAATGAAAATGCCATCATCATCGCACTCGTCTCGCAATTTTGAGACTTCTAACTATAAACATGACTATTTTATGTTGAAGTGTCAAAAATGGTCTCTTATCGCATCATCTCAGTTTGCATGCAAGACTCAAACAATGAATTTCCTACAATAATTCATAATCCCACACTTAAAGATCACCAGAATCTTCATCATACATTCATCATTTTTAAATTTCCAAAAAGAGGCAAAACCCATAAATGCATAAAACTTACATTGGTTTTCATGCCATGGTGCTCAATCGGCTGCTCAAATCTTGGCATACACAGCACGAACAAGTTGGTCTCAGCTTTCTGCAACTTTTGACTATAAACTTGAACTGTTCTGAAAGGTGCAATTCTGCCTCGTAAAGCATGATAAAACATTAATGGAAAGTGTAGGATTCTGCCATGATCCCTAAAAATACACTACTCGAATCAAAATTTGGACTGCACCAATGGATTCTTGGTGAAAAATCATGCAAAAATGACTATACTTTTGTCAAATTCTGTCATTGTGACTTTTGGACCCCTCCCGGGATTTTTGCCTCATTTTCTGTGCGTGTTGGGTTGTACCCTCTACATTAAATGCATATGCAAAATCTCAAAATTTGTACCATTCCTAGACACATGGATCCTCCTCCCTTCGAATATCAAACTGGGTTTAAATAATTTTAATGGGGTGGATTTCACAAAGCCACCCACGTGGCTCATTGGCAAGTTGGTGGTAAGTCTTCGGCTTAATTCGAGGGAGGTCCCGAGTTCAAACCCACAGACCTCCCCAATTGGAATATGGTTTCAATGGTTATACGTCTGACACCAAAATTTGGTACCGACCCGTTAAATCCCCCACTATTTTTAACATTATGTTGGGTTGTAATGTCCCGATAATTCAATACAAGGTTTTTCATTGGTTGGTTGGCCACTGACTGGTAAAAAAAATATTGGTTTTTTCGGACCTAGCCCTCATTGGGAATTTCCCAGGCTACCATGTGGCAACCTCTAATTGGCCCACATGGAACCCAATCACCCTCATAGTCAGCTCCACATCTCTTATACGATGCCACATCATCGGTCTAGTTAGTAGACACGTCACAGCTGTCGATGTCATCACCATATTGCCACCTCAACTTGCTGCAATCATCATCGTACTGCCCAGTGAGTCGACACTTCACTCTACCATGTCAGCGTCGTACTTCCATGTCATATGTATGGATGCCACGTGGTTGATTTTCACCGATCCATTTGGACCCATAACAAGGCAAAATTCGCCTAACACATGGCAACCTATGGTGCTTCCACGTCATCTATTGTACATCCTAGTTAGTAGACACATCAACACCATGTCAGTTGTTGTACGACCACGAAATTTGTTGCATCATCGTCCATACATCCATGTCACTCTACCACATCAACATTTTACTTCCGAGTTAGTCTACATGTCACCTGTTGCATTAGCGTCGTACTGCCACATCAGCATTCCATATGGTCTAGTCACTCTGCTGACGTCATCACCATACAGTGATGTCATTCAACACATCAGCATTTGTACTTCCATGTGGTGTTCGTATGGTTTCCATGTGGCACATTTTTATTGTTCCACATGGACCCCCGAAAGTGCCAAAAATGTGTGAGACGTGGCATCCTATGGTGTTGCCACATCAACACTGTACGGATTTCACCAGATTTTCTCGTTTGCCGAAAATTTTAGATGACCATAACTTTTTTCATCTGGATTTTGTTTGAGGTGTCGTTTGTGTTGTTGGAAAGCTCTCATCGAGCTCTTAGACTTGGTGTTGTTTTTTTTGAATTTTTGGCACTTTAATTTTTGGCCATTTTTCCTTTTGACTAAGGAGGAACCACTTGGATCAAGCCTCCAATTGCATAGGCTCATGTACATGATTCTTGCTTGGTGTATGAAGAAGATCTGGGTGAAGCTTCCAACATTTCCTAATCCTGTGACCACTCATTTGGAAGTGATTCCAATAGTTGTGTGACTGCATATCCTTCTCACCTTCACTGTAAGGAGCTTTCCTCTTCCATTACTTTGCAACACTCTTAATGTCCCAACATTTTTGAGAAGACTTTGATTTCCTTCGGAATCTCGTGATAGATCTATCACTTTTAGAAAGTGATGTGCCATCATTTTTCTTAGATGGTGTTGGTGATGATATCATCTCTTTACTTGAATAATCCTCTGCTTATGTTTCTTTTGAGCATTCTCTTTCACCATACCCCAATCCTACATATCGGGGTCTTCCTTCAAACTACAGTGGTTGAATGATTCCTTGGCCATCAATACAAAGACCTCATCCTTTATAACCCATATTCCTCAAAAACTTCAAGCTAATTCCCTTGGTGTGCCTTTCAAAAAATCCAAAAGCATCATAATTAATAAGGGAAGGAATTGAACATGGAGAATTATTTACCTCCATTCATGTTTCTAATGCTTGGTCATCTTCTTGAAGTTTGGCTTGTTATCCCCTAGCCTAGGGATAACTAAGGAGATTATGTCTCGAGGCCCACAGGTCCTAGACATGGAGTACCGAGAGCCATATTGACTTGAGCCTCGCCCTGGAGGTCCCATCCTTCTTCTTCAGTGCCTCCATCCTGTCAGCAGTAGAAACATCCATCCCATCATTCTGGTCCTTCAGCAGCAGTGGGTCTTTCTCCATGAGGTAATGAGTCTGGGTATCATGGTATGTGTCACTCTGATTCTCAAAAAATTTGAATATGTGCATTTAATTCTCTTTTTCTTTATGAAATGTGCTTGGATATTATGCCTTTTGACTTGTCCATACCTGGGGGGAATCACATGATGCCCTAGCAAGTTGGTTCCTTTAGGAGTGAGTTTCCACTAGGTGGGTTCATGAAAGGCCATCATCCAGTCGCACCATACTTATCACTTTTCATCATCTTCTTGTTCATCCATCTCCTGCATTGGTTCGGGCATTGTGTTTTCCAAGATAGTTAAGGGTTGTACCTTGCCTTGTGGGAAGAAGGGGATAAAGGCCCAGGGGGTAAAATTAGTTGGCAAAAGATAAAATCTGAAAGAATAAAACCTTCATATGTTTTGCCCAAGGATCCCTGAGAAATCAATGAAAGGCTTCTCTATAAGAAAAATGAGGGACCCATAAAATAAATAAACTCAAGACCTAGTTGGAGGATAGGGGGTCTCATCGCGAGCCATCCTATTAGGTCCATGGGCATGTAGCGGTATGACACTGCCATTCAGCTGGTCACCACGCCAGGGTAGTGGCTCTTGGTAGCATGGACAAGAGAAATGGGTCCTCATCATGAGCCAAACTTTTCATTTATGTGAAATGATTGTGGTTAACACTATCACCATTGGTCACCACACCATTGAAGTGTCCCCCAACTATTCTATTGAAAGAAAAATCAATAAAACAAATAGAAAAAAAGGCATTAAATGGGCTAGGAAACATTTGCATCCAAAACAAGGTGCAACTCACCCTCTTCAGAGGGCACCCACAGACAAGCCCTACATTTCTCTGTCATCCTGCACCCCTTTCCCAAACATCCCCTTACCATCTCATGCACTTACATGACCTAGATTGGTCTTCACCTAGGGACACCCCACACTTAAGGATAATTATCCCAATATGATGTCCTAAGGTCCTCTCCAAACCTAGCTTGTAGAATAACATAATGTCTTTGAGAACTTGTTTGGGAAAAGGGGGGTTTTATGCACATGTTTAGATAACTTGATTATTAGATGTGATTGACATTGCTATGTTCCATGTGATTTATGAGCCCATGGAGGGTGTACTTTTTTTTTKGCAGGGCCAGACCTGATGGACAAGTACACATGGGGAGATGATTAGTTCAGACCTCCATAGGGATAAAATCCCACCAGGTGGATGCTAAGACCCCAGCTAGGRGAAAACACATACCAGAGGCTTGCACCGGAGAGAGAGGAGGACGTTACAATAGAGATAGCCTGGACCCAGGGGGGTCTTTCCCTCCCACTATGATGTTGGCCTTGGAAGGCCCATGACATCACCTMTGTGACCCTTGACATCACTCGGTGTTAGATGGACATGATGGAGGTAGTTGTGTGCCAAGTGGGACATGTGGCATGATCCAGAGGCCTTTGGAGGCCTAATTTTTTTTCTCCTGGAGGCCAACGTTTCACCTAGGAGGCCCAACGTCACCCAATAATGGCATGACATCACCTCTCTTGCTTGATTTAGGGTTTAATTTTTCAATTTTATGTAAAAAAGTGGATATTTCATGTAAACTGGCCATGTCAGACTTTTTTACCTAATTTTGTAATTGAAGGTCATTGTAACTGTATAAATAAGGGTTTTTTCCTTTGTATATTTTTATCATTCATTCACTCACTAAGTGAGGTCTTAAATTTGTGCCCTACTTAAGGGTTATTGGTTGAAATTTTAGGCGCACTTCTTGGAGGAGGCTTAATTTGGTGTTTCTTGGCATTTTTATTGGTGGAAAGTCTTCAACAAGGATAATTACTAGATTATTCCGGGTGAATGTAAGTGAATTTCTGCAATCCTTCTTTTCTTTGAATGGTTATGGTACATTTACTTTGCATTTTTTCCCAATATTATGAAATTGCTAGTTTAAAACCCTAGGAGAACAAGCACATGTTATTGTCGTTGTCTTAACAACTTTCACCTACTAGATTGTGATAGAAACCCTACCTTTGAATCATTGTACTAGATCCCTTCCATTTCAACACTCTAGCATCATTTTTTTCATCAAGCCATTGTTTTCTTCAAGCTTGAGATAAAGAAGAAGGAAAATCGCTAGGGCCTAAAGTTACCTACTTCCTAGTAGTTGTTTTCCTCCTAAGGCTTGTTGATTGAGGCTTTGGGTTGCCAACACCTCAATAATCATCCTTTTTTTTCCTTATCTCTTAAATTATCATGTGTTTCCTTCAATTTTGTTGCTGCAAAGTTACTCCAATAGCCCTAAAAGGCACTTATTTAGACCTTGAATTTGATTGATTGATGAAACCAACCCTTAAATCTTTTGCCTCAAGAAATCTACTAACCTTTCCTAACCCTAGATTAGACTAATTCACTAACCTTCTTGTTGATATTACAAAAGTAAGCTACAACCATTTATTACAACGATAAAAACACTTAAAAGAAATTGCAAAAGTTGATTTTTACACTGCCTAATTAGCTCTCGACAAGTGCTAGTACATTGTTATTATTGGGTTATTATTTTTGGTCATTGTGAAGCTCGTTTAATGCATTTATTGTGAAGCTATTATCTTGTATACATTGTTGTTATAAAATTATGTTTGCTTCATCTTGCATCAACTTATTTATTTTATTGACAAGTCCAAGGTTTTATGAAGCACTTACATCAAATTGTACTTGCAAAAGATATTGTTTTTTTGTTGCTTTGTTCTAGGAAGGTACTTCTAAGAACATCATTTATTCATTGATTAAAACTTTGGGACTTTCTGATCGGTGTGACTTGTGAGAGGGAATACATTTAATTGACACTTTAACCTTTTCCTTCTCAAACCCCCAGGTCACTGGGGATGTCTCCTCTGGGATATCATCCCTAAATAGAAAGAGGTATCGTATTAAGGTGACAGTGATAAGATAACCTTGTGTTACGTCAATTTTCCTTCCCTTAGCCTTTCCCTTCGAGACACATACAAATTGTGTGATAACATTTTGGCATCGCTGTCGGGGAACACTGAGTCAACTCTCCTCAAAGATGACATTTTTTTGGTAAGCCTTTCCTCAAAAGCCTTTACTTTACAAAATCTTACCTAGAGAATCCACTAAGGGTGATCCCCTCATCCCTTTGATAGTTTCAAGAAAACTATCTAGCGACTCCACAAACCTCGGGGAGGTACACCAACCCTCCCTAGTCCTTTATAAAAAATCCTCCCCCAAACTCTCCTATAATAAAATCATTGTTTGGAGGCAATCTTCCCTTGAAAACTATGTCTAGCATAGGAACTCAGACTATTAATCCAAACCAAGCCAATAACCAAAAACAATGGTCATCCAATCTCTTCAAACCGCTAGACATGAAATATATACCAGGCTACCCTAGGAAAATCCCCCCTAAGTATGAAAGGTGGTTACCTAAATTCACTAGAAATGATGTGGTCAATGACGAGGATCATATGAGAAAATTTTGGGCCTTCTTCCAGCTTCATCCCATCAGTGATGATGTTGAATATCTAGCTATGAAATTGTTCTCTGCTACCCTCCATGATGGCGCTAGACGCTGGTACAATGGGATCCATGATGGTAGTATTAAAACCATGGATAGGTTGGAGGAAGTATTCCTCAAACGATGGAGTGTCAAGGAATACCCCAACATGCTGCTATTAAGGATGAATAACCTCGTGAAACAAGAGAATGAAACCGTTAGAGAATTCCATGACAAGTTTGAGAATTTGATGCAAGAAATCCCAGTGAGCCATCATCCGTCTGATAGCTTCCTTATTTTTATTTATACCAAATCCTTTACAAGACAACTGGGATATCTCCTCAAAGATAAAAATAAAAAAACCCAAAAAATCAAATAATCCCAAGAGCTAGCTACAAGGATTTAAGACAACATTTCATCATCTAGATTCGATCCTTTCTCAGCCCTAAGAGTCAGAATGGACACTAAACCTAGGATAGTCCACAATGTTGAACCTACCTCATATATTAGCGCTAGCTTGGTGAAGTTACAACTGACTATAGATGGCATGGTAAAAACCCAAGAGATGATGATGAATAGGACAGTCAACCTAGAAAGGACTCAGCAACAAGCCCCTAGGGTTCCTTACAAAGGGTAGTTCCAAAAAGGGAACTGAGTTTGTAGACCAAAGAATTATTAAGAGTTTCCCAATACTTTAGCCCCTGCAATTATAGTGGATGAAAACCCTTGGTTCTTGCAATGCAATGAGTCACATTGGGAACATGAGTGTCCTTTAAACAATGGTAATCATGACCAAGTGAACATAGTCGACCATACCATTGAAAATCCTCAATATTGCCTCAATATTACACTTGAGGAACATTAAGAAGGCATAAAGGAAGCATCCATGAAGGCTAGTATGGAGGTGATAAATAACCTTGACCAAGAATCAAGAGAAAAGTTGAAGAAACAAGAATTCCAAGTGTGTACAAGACAAAAGAGAATCAACCAACCTCTCTCTACCGGTCTTGTGGTATCACAAGCAAGACCTCCACCAATGAACATACTCCTTCCTAAGAATCCTCCCAAGGCTGACAAAGTGGACTTGAATTTTGACTTTGAAGGGGCATTAGAGAAAATGCATGTGACCATTCCCTTGAGAGAAGTCATCAAGGTCCCATCTATCAAAGAAATGTTCAAATGTTTTTTCAAAGGCTTAGATGGACCCATGGAACCTCCTATTATGTTACAAGATGATCACTTTAGGGTTAAATATAATGGACATCCACCTTTCTTCATGACCTTATTGATCAATAACAAATTCCTTAACAATTGTATGCTTGATTCAGGGGCAGGTGCTAACATGATGTCTTTGAAGGTCATGGAAAAATTGGGCCTAAAGGTCACATGACCTTATAGGAATGTATGTGGATTTGAGTCCAGAGCCATACCTACTCATGGGTTAGTTGAGAATGTCAAAGTATGCCTTGGAAGATACCCTGAGAGAGTGATCCACATGGATATTGTGGTGGTGGATGTCCCAGATGTATGGGGAATGCTATTGTCCAAAAATTTTGTTGTGATGCTAGGAGGAACTCTAGAGATGGATCCCACATATATTAATGTGCCTATGAATGATGGAACAATACGGCACCTCTCGAATGTACCAATCACCAAAATCCATGTGCAAGTAATTGGTGATGACATTGGAACTAATGAAACACATGAACTAGTCAAAGAAAGTCCTCCTGTATTTTCCCCTGATGACATGCCTTTCGCTACAGATGAAGACTTTGACTAGATACAATGGCCAAAGAAGGAAGAGTACCAACATCTCTTGAACAAATATAAAGACAAGGAATTTGGGGCTGTCAAGTTATTGAAGAAAGGAGAATCTAACTTTGATTTCCTTTAGTTTCAAACTTTTGAAAAAGACTTTCTATTTCTTCAACACTCTTACTTTTTGTTTCATCAAAAATTACATTCCTACCTACAAAAATGTTTCCATTGGACAAAACTTGGTACCCTTTCTTCTCATCAGAATACCCAATCATTCTGCATTTCAAGCTTCTTGAGTCAAGCTTAGTTCGTCTTTCTTTCGGAACTAAGGCATAACATATCAATCCAAAAACTCTAAGATGTTTAAATCTGGGTTTGAAACCAAACCATGCTTCATAAGGTGTGATTCCATCCAAAGAAGCAGTTGGAGATATGTTCCTTAAATAGATAGTTGTAGGGATTGCTTCTACCCAATATGTGAAACTTAACTTTTTAAAGATTAACATGGATCTTTCCATTCCTAACAAGGTGTGATTCATTATTTCTATGACTCCATTTATCTGAGGAGTGTAGAAATTTGTAATATGTCTTCTTATCCCATTGTCCATGCAATAAGTTTTGAATTCATTAGAAGTGAATTCTCCTCCATTATCTGTCTTGAGAGTGCCTATCTTTTCTTTAACTTCGTTTTCAACAAGTTGACGAAAAATATTAAACTTTTCAAATACTTCCGACTTTTGCTTCAAGAAGTAAACCCAAGTTATTCTACTAAAATCATCAATAAACAATAAAAAATATTTGCAACCACCTAAAGAAGTTTCTAGTGGTCCAAAAACATCACTGTGAACTAGTTGCAACCGCCTATTTGCACACCATGAACTTGTTGGAAAACTCTCTCGACTTTTTTTCCATAAATGCAAGCTTCACATTTTTTATTTTCCTTTTTGAAAGTTGGAAGTCCCTTAACCATCCCTTGTTTTTGCAATTGAGAGAGACTTTCAAAGTTGAGATGTCCATATCTCACATGCCACAATCTTATAGGTGAAATACTTGTAGTTACTTCTCCTATAAAGTTTGAATGCCTTGGAATAAATTTCCCTTTCATCCTTAACAGTTTTCCATGTTCATAACATGTCATCATTGTTTTCATATTTTGTTTGACTAAATTAATCTTAACTAAGCCATCTTCCATAATCACTTGATGTCCTGCTTGTCGAATCATGACTAAAGACAACAAATTCTTTTTAAAGGTGGGTACATACCATACATTTGAAATCATTTGTTCTCCAATATCAGGTAAATAAAATTTAACTACACCTTTTCCATAAGGAGTATGTTTGGTATTATCTGCAAGAAAGACAAAATTAAGATGACATTCTTGAAAATTCCAAAAGAAGTCACGTCTGAAATCCATGTGTTGAGATGCTCCTGAATCTAGAATCCAAGCATATTCATAATCACTTTGAAAATCAACGAAAATCTGTAATGTTGAGGATGAGGTAAAGACATATTTTGAACCATCATCATCTCAATCATTTGCAAACTGTGTTGTGTTTTGATGAAACTTGGAAATTTTATCAATGGAAGTTCGACAATCTTCTGCACAATGACCAACTTTGTTACATCTTATACAAACAATTTGACTAAAATCTCTTCCTCTTCCTTGATTCTATCCTCTGCCTCTGTTTTCACCTCTGTGTGGAGTTTGTCCTCTGCCTTGATTGTTTCCTTTAAAATATCTTATGCCTTGACTATTTCCTCTTCCTTGAAAATACCTTCTGCCTTGACTATTTCCTCTGCCTTGAAAATACCCTCTTCCTTGACTGTTTCCTTTGCCTTGAAAATTGCTCCTGTCTGAAAAATTGTTTTCTCTACTTTGGCTTCAACCACTACCTTGTACAAAATGTCCTCTTCCTCTGCTTCTAGAACTGTCCGTTGAATATTTACTTGTGTTGGCTTCTGTAAAAAAACATCTTCCCCAACTTGCTTTTTCTTTCCAAATTTTTTTTTGTGTTAAGATAACATTTCACTTAGCTCATCAAATGTAAGATTTTATAACTTTCCAGTTACTTGTAAAGCCTCCAAAAAATGTGTATAGGAAGAAGGAAAGCCAACAATTAAAATTATGGTCATGAAACTATCATCTACTGCTTGGAAACCAGCATTTAGTATTTCCTACTTAATGTTCTTAAGTCTAGAAATATATTCATGTACATCACCTCCTTTAGTCAATTTCTGTTGGAGCAACTTTAATTGAAGATCAACTTTCTTTGATTCAGGTTGACTATCAAATAAATCCTTAAAAATTTTCAAAGCAGACCATGCATAAGTAGTATTTTCAATGTGAACATACATCTCATCATTAACTGAAGATTTAATGAGTGCTAATGCTTTGGAATTTTTAACTTCCCATTTTTCTAATGTAGTTGCATCTGTAGGCTTAATTGGCTTAGTATCTTCATTACATATATCACACCAAAGTTCATTATAAATGAGAGTGCTTTCAATGAGACGTTTCCATGTCTTGTATGATTTCATGCCTTCAAGTTTATCGGAGTCAGAGAACAAATTAATTAACTTCGACATTGTAGTGTTGAATCTTCGCAACAAAAAATAATCAAGAAAAAAAATATCAAGATGAGAAACACACCAGACGCATCACACAAAAAGAAATCTATCGGAGCTTGGCCTTGACCCTCATATAATCATTTAAACAGAAGAAAAATCACTGAGCTTGGCACTTGGCTGTAGTCAAATTCCAAGTAACTTTCAAAATTTTACTTCTTACAATTCTCTTGCAATTCTTACTTCTTAGTGGGAGAACTCATGCTAGCAGTGTGTATATCTATAGGCCCAATGGCATTGTTAGATATGATTTTTTTTAATGGACATTCTTAAAGGGTGTGATTAGCAAAGTGCTGGACGTTGGGTGAATGCATATAAATTCACACTTTCCATTAATAATATAGAAATACGAGTTGGTAGGGTGAAACATAAAAACAAATCGTGTTTATAGGCACCAGTCAGAATTACCATCCAATCAAAATTACATACCAGCCAGCCAGGCAGAATTACATACCCGAATTACATACCAGTCATATGCCACAATAATTACACATCGTCTGACACCAAATGATGCGAAAATTGTTCATGCTATGAAGTCATTCAAATCGAAAATTTCTTGAGAATACATATTCATTCTTGTGGGCAATGACAGTGGGAGAAACCGCTTCAAGCATCACAATACAAAGAACACAATCGTTGATAAGACTGTTAAACCCAGAATTTCCCATATAATCAGATCTAGAATAGAGGCGACGTCATGGACGTGTATTGATGTCCAGTATCCTCATGAAATAAAATATCAAAGCAACGTTCACATAACACTTCTGAAAAGTGCGTGGGGGTTTGAAATCGGGATTTTCAAATGAATATGCCCCTCAAGACCATACATCGACGATATTTCCATCATATTATTTATGTGGAATGCAAACGACAAAACAAAATATGTAACTATGTATGCAACAATCTGAACCAATTGACTTTTCGGCGGTAGGTGAACAATAAGAAAAACAATCTATTACCTATGTTTATCTGGTCTAGGGGAAGGGTAATTCATGCACTGTTGATGATTTACATGAGCGGGCATTATCAAATTCAGACAATTACATTATCTAATTCAGACAATTTTACCTCCGGCTATGAACTTGAACTTGGAATTCAGATAATTACATTATATAATTCAAGCAATTTTACCTCCGGCTATGAACTTGAACTTGGAGAGGTGACACAGGTTGGTAGGCGAAGAAATAATCACAGAAACAATAATGGAGGAAGTAAAAAATAAATTATTTTCCCTTTAAAAAAATGAACAATAACTGACCAATTTACTGACGGGATGTGCCCACATTTTTCCTTGGCCTGTAGAGTTGGAATCTCCTCTTTGTATCAGCTAATATCCTTATCACTTCAGCTACATTACTAGAGTCTAATACCACAATAATGGCAGAAGTGTCCTCAAACACACACTTTTATTAAATAGGAAAATAAATTACATATGACAATTTGCAAGAGTTTACACCCGAACTACTCAACACTCTTGCAATGAGCTATATATAAGCTAAATGTCGTAACAAACTCTAGTTATGGATCACTTATTAAATAAACAAGTGCCCATTTACAATAAATGTTATCTTAACAATCTTCTAACTGTACTCCTAATTTTGAGCCTAAGATACAACACCTTTCTAGAGTCATATCATTTACAACAATATTCTATTTCTAAATGTCTCCATTTATTAATCAAATATTCTAGATTATTAATTTAATATTCTAAATTAATAATCATTTTATTCTAACTTTATAAACTATGATATTTGTATTTTGGATCATCTAACATGTTGCAGAAAACCAAAACCATTCAGCTATGGCAATGCAATTTCTTAATATTTTCTGGCTTGTAATATACTTTGGGTAGGAAAAACTTTATATAATTACAACCATGGATGGAGAAAAGAAAAGGTTCATGTTTCTAACTATCTTTTATTCTATTTGTTGATTCTAATTTATTGTATGTGCATATTACTTGTTCTCCCCTGCATACTAGTTTCCATTCATGTTCATTGTATTTTGTGTGTTCCCACATTAAGACAAACATAATAGCTGGAGAAAACGAAGGAGTCTTACCGCGGTTGTGGAGGAGGAGATAAAAAGTTACATGCTTGTACTATTATTTCATATTCCATTGTTTTGTATTTTATTTATTGTCTGTATATGTGTTCACCTAATTTATTATATGTAGATATTGTGTACCTTCCTACATAATAACTAATCTTTATGTGCTTTGTATTTTTTGTGCCACTACATTGAAATAAATCGAACTTTGTTTATTTTTTTTCATTTCTTCCTGCATACCAACTTCCTTCATGTCCATTGTATTTTTCCTGCATTGCTACATTTAAACAAACAGAGTGGTCGGAGAAGACGATGGACTCTTTGTCGTGAATTTGGAGGAGGAGTTGCAAAGGTGCATGCCTCTACTCTTATTTCGTATTCCAGTGTTTAGTATTTCATTTATTGTCTCTGTATTTGTTCTATGTGTTCTACTTCTTTGCACCTATTTTACTATATGTATATACTATGTATATTTCTACATAGTAACTTATCCTCATGTGAATTGTATTCTCTTTGCTGCTACATTGAAATAAATAGAACTATATTTCTTTCTTTTACATGTCTTTCTGCATACTAACTTACCTTCATGTCCAATGTGTGTTCAGAGTTTCTACATTGAAAGAAACAAATTGGTTGGATAGGAAGATGAATTCTTATATGCCAGAGAAGAGGGGTTTGTGGTACAATCTTCGAAAAGGTATACCAACTATGATAGTAAATCAAACATACAAAACGAGTGGGTGCATATAATATTGGACTAGAAAATGATTATTTGGAAACAATGGGCCTTTTTTGAGACTTCCCACTTCCAAACATTGCCCTCCCCATTTCTAATTTTCCCACATTCTATTATCCATTTTTTCCCTCTGCTATACTTAACCGAATTCCCCTTCGTTTTTCTCGTCTACTTTCTCTTTCTGGTTTATTTTCTTAGTCCTCTTTCCAAAAATGTCTAGGTGCACGGGTTGGAGGACTCATGGGTTCACATTTGTACTCATGCTTGTATATCATGACTCCGACCAAATGTTTCCTCATTCCATACTAAGCCACTTTTTCGATCGCAGGTTCTCGGGATAACAGGTGTTGGTTGTGGAGCCTGATTATGTTCCTAATTCAGAGGTCCTTGCTTTCAGTCGTGTTTATACCCCATGAAGACATTACACCCCAGAAGTATATACACTCTTCCACGTGGGGGAGTGTAGAGAGGGGGTACCCCCTCTGCGGGTTTTGGAGGGGCTATCCCCCCAGCTGGGGGGTTTGGGGGTAGGCGGGCCCCCGAAGGAAAAATTGCCTTGTAAATGTATATTGTAATTTCATTGTAAATCTGGACCGTTCATTATAAGGTCGCAGATCTAATGGTAGAAATTATGTTAGGGTTTTTTTACCTAGAAGGAAACCCTCTATTATGAGGGAAATGTATTGCGGCTATGCATTATGGCGAGTATTGTATTCTAAGAGAGGAGACTATGAGAGAAAGAAGAGGAAGTTACAACGGGTTTTGCGATAGGTTGTATCCCTTCATTTGTTGGATAATAATAAAGGAAGGACCTAGAAATTTCTCTGGTGGACGTAGCCCACACTGGGTGAACCACGTAAATATGTGTCTCTCTTATATTGTGTATCTTCTGTGTTTTGTTTCCGCATTTGTTTTATTTTATTTCTCCGTGGTCATGTTTTTCTAACAACTAGTATCATAGTGAAAGGTAACTCGCAGGAAAAGAGGGTTCCTAGTTCGAGTGGGAACAATGTCGGAAGATGGAAAGTTTAGGGTCAAGAAATTTAACGGCCAAAACTACCAGTTATGGAAGATGCATATGGAATATTATTTATATCAGAAGGATCTATTCCTACCATTGGGCAGAGTAGCAAAGAAGCCGACGGCCATGAAGGAAGAAGAATGAGAGATTCTTGACAGAAAGGCTCTAGGAACAATACGGCTGAGCTTGGCAGCGTCGGTGGATTTCAATATTTCAAAAGAAAAGACAACGAAAGATCTGATGGATGCGTTGGCTAAACTGTATGAAAAACCCTCAGTGTCTAATAAGGTATTTCTAATGAAGATATTATTTAATATGAAGATGTCAGAAGGTGGGTCTATGGAAGATCATTTAAATGAATTTAATATGGTTACTAATCAACTAAGTTTTGTAAAAGTGGACTTTGATGATGAGTTTAGGGCTCTTCTAATATTGTGCCCATTGCCAGAAAGATAGAATGGCTTGGTCATCGCACAGGTGAGACATCAGGTAAGTAAATCTGTCTCTGGTTCAAATACTTTAAAATTTGATGATGTTGTTGGTGTTATCCTTAGTGAGGAAATGTGACAGAAAAGCACAGGTGAGACATCAGGTAATGCATTGAACATGGAGAACAGGGGAAGACAAAAGGATAGAGGAAAGGGCTCAAGGAACCATGGGAATTCTAGGAAGGGAATATCAAAATCTAGACTTGGAAATATAGAGTGTTGGAATTGTGGGAAGAAATGACATCTGAAGAAAGATTGCAGAGCTCCAAAGAAACAAAGAGATGGACAACATGAGAGAAATCAGGAAGAAAATGCAACAGGTGATGTGTTACAAGATGCTTTGATTCTTTCTGTAGATAATATTTCTGAGTCTTGGGTAGTAGATTCGGGGGCTTCATTTCATGCCACACCCCATAGGAAACATTTTCTAGATTATGTTCAAGGTGATTTTGGACAGG
>ML788598.1:328028-356537 GCA_009831015.1 Picea engelmannii
AATACCCGAAGAATCAATAAATAGATCATATATTTATTGACCCGGTTGCAAATTATATGGAGCTCTTTTTCAGTATAACTGTTCAATCATGTTTTTTCTGCAAGGACCCGAGCCATCACCAGTTGCCGTTACATATTTCAGTTTTGATTTTCACCAAACATGATGAGGAAGCCCAATCATGGGATCAACTGCTTGACTGGCTCCATTGGAACTTTTTCATTACCTGATTGAAGCAGTAATTGTTAGCAAAGTAGGGTAGGTAGGAATGCGCCAATAAGCTCATCAGGATGAGCATCTTCTTTTTTGTCTCTTCATAGTTTATTTTTAGTTTACAGTTTGGGGGCAGCCCAATGATCAGCGGGTCGGCGAAATTCAGAGTTCAACGATTCTAGACACCTCCTTCGGAGCTATCTTCCCCAGGTGGAGCCTATGTTAGAACCCTATATAATAGGGAATCAATGTTCTGAATAATATTTATCTTTTTCAGGCATATGTGTTCGCTCATGACGCATGGCGAAGGCGACGGAAAGCGCCCGACACTGACCAAGCATTAGATGAGTGCTTGCGCGCAGGGCTTCAAAGCGCGTTCCGGTGCATTTTTTAGCAAAAAATGGTGGATTGATTTGAAATGGTAAATTTGACTCTTGGGGGTAAATGCTAAGTTGGGTTTATTAGCTATTTTTGGTGAATTTGGCAAAAAATTGGCCCCTCGGCCTTTGCCTTTTAGCAGAATTTTATGAAAAAATTTGACAATATCTTTAGCAAAAAGTTATCTCGGCCTAGGGCCAACCCCCCGAATATTCAACACCACAAACCAACAACAAACACACAAGCGCACGCTAGCACTACTCCACAAACCAACAAAAAACACACAAGCCAACACAATGCCAACACCAACCCCCAAAGCCCAAGCCTTGGGCTCACTTCATTGACACAACATGGGACTGTCGGCTTATTTAAACGCCCAAAGTGCAGTTCACCACGCGAATGTGGGATATTTCCCACAGAGAGTAAAAAAATATAAAACGCAACTCTAAACCCTCTGCCAGGTGTTTGAACCTGTTTCAAGGCGTCGATTGCAGGGAGCCGCACATCTGCATCAACGACAACACAAAAGATAAATATAAGAGCACTCATCCGAAGCCCTATGGAGGGAACAATGGGCAAGGGAAAGGCCCTCTGCCTGATCACATCAGAAAAGAAATCATAGAGCTCATTTTTCCCGATGATGGTTACAGTTATCTTACACATTTGAGGGAAATTAGGGTTTCCGGAGGGGGTTCTGCCTTTGTTCCCTGCAGGAAACCTAGGTTGGAATCCATACCACCAGATGTCAAGGCTTATGACGCATCTAATCTACAAGCTCCAACCTATAATGAAGATGACTCAAATTCCAGTGCTCTGTATGGTGTGAGTTCAGGCACACGTTATATGCGCAATGTTCGGAAAGCTGTTGACCCTGAAGTACTTGCTCAACTTGATATAATTGATGGTTCTGAGTTTGATTCTGATGTTGAAAACTTGGAAGAGGACTTTGTTGTCCAAGCTAATAAACTGGAAGAAGAGGATGGAGCAACGTCTACTAGATTACCAGAAATTAAGCAAGAACATGTTCATGCCAATCAATCTTTGTGTGTTGAAGACAACAATAATGCAGCTCCGGTTGACAATGCATTGCGATTTCCTACAGGTAAAACCAGAAACGGATTTTTGGTCGAAAGAATCCAGAGAACTCCCAGACTTCTAGACGAGCAGTTTGAACAGCTTGCTCTTCGTGAATATAGTGATGGTGACAGTGATGCTTCTGACATCTGTGATCATGATGTGGTTGGTGCTGGCAATATTCATGCCCCTGAAATTGATGTTGCAGTGAAAGAATTCTTGACTAACAACTTAGACTTTCAAGATAAATATACAGTTCCTGCTGATATTCACATTGATAAGATTTCAAAAAACTCGAGCGAGAATCAAGATAGTGCAATAGTGCGCGACGATACACCTGTAAATGATGTGATTTCTAGATGCAAAGTGTATGGTGAGATGTATGCAAATGAATCTCAAGATGAAAAGGAAATTGTGCTAATTGAGGACAGCAGTGATAATGAAGATGAAGCCTGGGACTGTGAAACCATTGTTTCTACTTATTCCAACCTCGACAATCATCTTTCAAGAATAGGTGCTCCCCAAAAGCCTGGTAGAAAGGATATTTCTCAAAATTCTCATAGAGCTTCATATTTGAAAGGTCCAATCATACTTCTTTGAGGAAAGCAGCAACTTCCAGTGGATTCCTGTGACATTTGCATCAATAATATCCTGGCAGTTGTAAATACAAAGTTTCTCTATGATTATGCACAAATAAATGTCCGTTTACAGCAACTTGCATTCATGGTAAAGCATTGGGAAAAAAGTCGGCAGATCAATGAGACATATCAGGGAACTCTTTCTAGCTATGCGTATGTGCTTATGTGCATTCACTTTCTACAATAGCACAGACCTCCAATTCTTCTTTCCTTACAGTAAATGGAAGCGAGCATGTTTAAACAGAGGTGGCAGAGTCTCTCGTTTGTGAGGATCTCGTTCAAATGCAACTGGCAGTCAAGGGCATGTGGAAGTTTAATTTCATAAATGATAAATGGTGAAATATCCCAGTGTTCAGACATCGTTTGATTCATCTGGAAGACAGGGATTTTAGTTAGAAGGAGGTGGCAGAAGATACTTGTTTTGAGGCCTTTTCTAAATGCAACTGGCAGTCATACACCATATCAGCCAGAGCGGATAAAACCTCCAGGATTCCAGATGTCGAACAAAAGATATCAAATCCAGTTTCACTTTAATTTACTGTTTGATCTGTTTTAAGAGAGAATTGACATGTGTAAATCTTTGTAATTGTTTTCTATTTTTAGAAAACAGAGGTAGAGCCCAAATCTTTGCAAGGCTGGGAAGATTTTTTATTATTTATAGAGATGAAAAAAACTAAGAGAGGGTTCGACTGGGTTGTGAGGAGAGGGCTCGACCTGTGGAATGTTTTTCCATTTGGTTAAGACCTGTAGTTCTATTTTTTGCTGAAGCTGAGGGCTGTGCTTGGTCAAAAACTTTTCTCTGTAATCTTTAAGATGATTTATCAGAAATGATCATGTTTTCTTTCACAGGATTCTTGTGTGGAGATATTGGTGGAGTTTTTTTTTCTCTGTTAAATTGATTTTACAGTCATCTTTCTCGTGTTTCAATTCTTATTGTCAAATGATAGTAATAAAGAAGAATTTATCAGCAGATACTCTGCATCTGATTATTTGATAATCTTTATGTTTTCTTCTAAAGCTTAGTTCAGGAATTCTTAACTGCTCCTTTGCCTGGATTTTTTCCTCCCCTATTTCTTCCTCAAACCAACACCATCCAAACTTGATTCGATCCAATATTGTCGCTACCTTTCCCTGTGAAAGAACTTGGTCCAGAGCTGAGAGTAAATCACATTGTTTAAAGCGCAGACCCCATTTGCCCAATGGCCCTCCTTGCTGTCCCAAAACGACCATTTAAAAACCCCAACCCCATACTTTCATTACTTTTATAGCTAGCCTAACATCTATCCCATTACAAACCAAGTTAAATCTAAAAGAGAAATCCCTCTCTGAGTCTTGGAGGGCTAGATCCAAGACTCGAAGCGGTTCGAGGTTACCTTTGTGATTGCCTCAGCAGCCTTAGACAAATTACAGAGTGCTAACAGCCTCAACCTCCATTTCTTCTACTCCCCCTCCTCAAATGGACAAAGTAACCAAGTTGCTAAAATCACTTTCAGCCAGGATGGAAAGGTTGGAATTAGAAGGGAAGAAGACATACAAAAATCCTCAAAATATCGATAACAGAGGCAACTTCAGGAGGCCAAATAACAATGCTCCTCAGGTTATGCAAAGAGAACCTCAGAACAAAGATAGGGATGATCAGAAAATCCAAGCTCCTCTCTAGAACAACCTTTTCATAGATAATGGCGAAGAGGAAGAGGACATCGATCCAGAAATTCACTGTCTTGAAGATTCATCCCCTTCTCCTCACTTAACTCAATCAGCATACGAGGAGTCTCTCATGGGCATTCAATTAAATGAATTGAGTAAGGGGGATAAGACTCGCAACAACCCAAATAGATACAATATTAGGTCCAAGAAGAAAGAGGGGAAGGCCTCCATCCCTGATCAGACTCCCAAAGTAGAAAATATTTCCCATGATGTAGCAAGCAGTAGCAAGGAGAGAAAATCACAGAGATTCCCACCAGTAGCCAAAGATCCTACCCCAAAGGTAAAGGAGATTCTGAGGCCTCCCTCCAATTTTAACTTTGAGCATGAAATCTAGACGATTAGGATTCTAGTCCCCCTTTCAGAATTGGTCAAGCATGAAGATTTTAAGAAATCCTTGTCTAAGTTGTTGCTGCCTGAACCTCTGCTTTTCCCCCCAGATTCCATCAATTTACAAGATGAGAAACCAACAGTCATCCTAGGTCCTATGGTAGAATATAGATATGATTCATCCCCTCCTTTCTACACATCCCTAAACATACATGATAAGGTGTTTCATAACTGTTTGATGGACTCTGGGGCATCTCATAATCTCATGCCCAAAACTGTCATGGAAGAGATCGGACTAGAAATAAAAAAGGAATACCATGACTTGCATTATTTTGATTCAAGGAGAGTGAGATGTCTTGGGGTCATCAAAGATCTGGCTGTGACCTTGTTCCAATTGCCCATGAAAAGCATGGTCATGGACATCGTGGTGGTTTATGTTCCTCCCAAGTTCGGTATGCTATTGTCAAGATCTTGGATAAAAATACTTGGGGGAACCTTGCAGATGGACCTCACATATGCTACCATTCATGTGTTTGGAGGAGAGCATAGAAGACTGTACAAAGAAGCTCAGTTGTCTTACATTATCAGTGATGAAGCAGACCCCACCAATCATCCTATCTTTTCCCTTGATATTGATTTGGGATCTAGCTTATTACAACTTATTAATGCCCCTAAACCTCCTCTCGAGATCAGAAAGTCCATTACTCTCTATGAAGATTCTCCTCCGATTACCTCTGTTTGGAAAATTTTATTTGATGGAGCCTCTTCTAGAGAAGGTGTTGGTGTTGGAGTAGTTTTTGTTTCCCCTTCTTAGGAAACGATATCTCTGTCATAAAAATTAGAATTCGAAATTACCAATAATGTGGCAGAGTATGAAGCTCTCGTTTTGGGTTTGAGAGATGCAAAGGACACGAGAATTGAAGAGATATCATTGTTTGGGGATGCTGAGTTAATTGTCCAGTAAATCGGATATATTTAACAGGCCAAACACCCTTGGCTCAGAAGTTACAGAAATGAAGTATGGGACCTCATTGACAGTTTTTTCCTGGCCTTCAACATTTCATTTATTCCAAGGGAAAATAATTTCATGGTCAATTCTCTGTCTATTTCAGCAAGCAATTTCAAAGTCCCTCTGCCACCCAAGCTCAGGTATGATGTAGAAGTGAAATATAGACCCTCTATACCTGACAATGTCAAGCATTGGAGAGTGTTTGAGGATGAGCTTGAGATCAAAAGATTCTTGGAAACTGTTGAGGAATATTTTGTATTGCACATTGATCAAGATCCTGACTCTGAAATAGAGCCCCATCCTGATGTTTTCTTGAAGAAGATTGTTGATCATCACATTGTCCAGCTACCCAACAATCACATCCCAAAGGGACTAGTTCATTTGGAAAGGATTTTTGACAGAAATGATGTGGTAGTGAAGGGTAAAATCTCAAATAATGATGTTGATGTGGCTAAGTGCAATATTGGCACAAAGCAGATCCAAGATTTGTCAAATTGTCAAGTAGTCTGTCAAAAGAGCAGAGGGTCGAATATATTGAGTTACTAAAAGAATTTTCCAATGTGTTTGCTTGGACATACGAATACCGCAAAACATATGATACCAGTGTCATTGAAAACAACATCCCATTGAAAGAGGAGGCCAAGCCATTTAGGTAGAAATTAAGACAAATAAATCCTATGTTGTTGCCTATTATGGAAAGGGAGGTAAATAAGTTGTTCGACACCCAAATCATTGTCCCCTTAAGATATTTTGAATGGGTTTCCAACCTAGTCCCGATGAAGAAAAAAAATGGAGAAGTCAGACTTTGTGTTGATTTCATAAACCTGAACAAGAGCTCAAAGAAGGACAACTACCCCCTTCCAAAGATGGAACGCGTACTGTAAAGGGTAACTGGTGCATCCAGGATTTCCATGATTGATGGATTTTCTGGCTACAATCAAATCTCTATCTTTCCTGAGGATAGATAAAAGACCACCTTCACCACTCATTGGGGCACATTTATGTATGCCAAAATTCCCTTTGGATCGATGAACGCAGGGGCAACCTTTCAGTGAGCCATGGACATAGCCTTCAATGGGGAAAGGGATAAATTTGTGGTCATCTATCTGGATGACATAACTGTGTTTTCTAGATCTGATAAAGAACATTGTTAACATCTAAGAAAGGTCTTCTTGAAATGCAAATGGTTTGGTCTCTCCCTAAATCCCAAAAATTCATTTTTTCCATGAAAGAGGGAAAATTGTTGGGTCACATAGTATCAACTGATGAGGTCAGAATTGATTCAAGCAAGGTAGAATCTATTCAAACCTTGTCACTTCCTAGATCCAGGAAGGAAGTTTAGTCTTTCCTGGGCAAAATTTATTTTTTAAGAAGGTTTGTTTCAAATTTTGTTGAATTGGTAAAGCATATCACAACCATGCTCAGGAATGGGAATGAAGTAAAGTGGACTACCGATCCCAGAGAATACTTTGACCAAATTAAGAAGGCATTGACTAGAGCACCTGTGCTAATTAGTCTCGACTATTCCAAGGATTTTCTTATTTTTTCCTTTGCTTCTTTTGATACAATGCCAGTGGTTTTGTTGCAGACAAATGTTGAAGGGATGAAGAAACCAATTTCCTTTTTCAGCAGGGCATTGAGAAATGTAGAGCTGAAATATGACATCATGGAGAAACAATCTTATGCCTTAGTGAAAGCTCTCAAAGCTTTCAGAGTCTATGTTCTGCATTAAAAACTCATTGCATATGTCCCTTCAGCTTCTGTGAAGGACATTCTTATTCAGTCGGACATAGACGGGAGAAGGAGAAAATGGATTGCCAAAATCCTTGAGTTTGATCTGGAATTAAATCCCACCAAGCTAGTTAAGGGTCAAGGTTTAACCAAGTTGTTGGTTGAATATAATTGTAAATCTTTGGGGGTTAACTTCCTCAACACCTGCTCAAAGGTTCAACAAGTTGAGTCTTCTGATAAAAATCCACAGGATATCCCTCCACTGGAAGAATGTACTTGGTACAAAGACATTATATTTTTTCTGCAAGAGTTAAGACCCCCTAATGGTATGGGAATAAGAAAGGAAAGATTTTTAAAGCTCAAATCAATTAGATATTGCCTTATTGACCAGGTCTTGTATTGGAAAGACCCTCTAGGTGTGTTTCTAAGATGTTTGGACCCTCAGGAGGCTCAAAAGATTATGCTTTATTTCCATAGCAGCCTATGTGGGGGACATCATTTCTGGAGGACCACGGCCTATAAAATTCTCAGGGTTGGGCACTACTGGCCTACTTTCTTCACTGATGTCTGTGCAAAGGTTAGAGCTTGTATCAAATGTCAGAAATTCTCTAGGAAGCAACAACTCAAATCTCTTCCTTTGAAGCATGTAGTATCTTCAGGACCCTTTCAGCAGTGGGGCCTAGACTTTATTGGGGAAATTCATCCTGGTTCAAGTGGTCAACACAGGTGGATCTTAACTACAACAAATTATTCCACCAAGTGGATAGAAGCTATCTCCACAAGGATCACTTCTCACAAAGTCATCATTGGTTTTCTTGAAGATATTATGGAAAGGTTTGGTTGTTCGAACATAATCATTACTGATAGCACTACATCCTTTAAGGTCAAACCATTGATTAAATTTTGTGAGTAGTTCGGAATTTCATTGATTCACTCTACCCCTTACTATCCACAAGGGAATGGACTAGCAGAGTCCTCTAACAAAAGTCTGATCAAGATCATTAAAAGACTGTTAGAGGATAATAAAAAAGCATGGGATTCAAATCTCAAATTCACTCTGTGGGATGATAGGGTGACAACAAAAAGGTCTCTGGGTGTCTCTCCATTTCAACTTGTGTATGGATTTGAATCCATTTTCCCTTCTCAACTCGCCCTGCCTATGGAAAAATTCTTCCAAGAATGTCAAGAAGAGCCTGATGATATGATCAGAAGGATGCATCAACTGGTAGAAGTGCAGCAGACCAGAGAAAAAATTATAGATAGAACACATGACCATCAGTGGAAAATCAAGCAAGCCTTTGACAGGAAGAACAGTAAGGAGGATTTCCAGCTCGGAGATCTAGTACTCAAATGGGACACACCAAATCAAGATACAGGAAAGCGCAACAAGTTTGAAGCCTTGTGGATTGGGCCTTTCAAAATCTCTGAGATATATCCAAATAATACATACAGGCTGCAGAATTTGGAGGGAGATCAAGTTTTTGGTGGCCTTGTAAATGGGCATTTTCTGAAGAAGTTCTTTATTTGAGCCATGGATGGCTCCCATGTCTTTGTAAATATTTCTTTTATTTTTTTTTCAGTTTCTTAGGCGACTCCATAACCCAATAGTGAGGCACTGAAGCTGTGGAATATTTCTTGGCATCTCACAGGGAGAAAGCCATCCCCCATGGAGCCTAATTTTATCACATAAATTTGTAAAGGGGTGTTTTTCCGGAGAAGTTGGCCCCTTGGTGAAAGAAATGAAGAAAAGAGGCAAGAAACCCACAAAATTGCATATTCCTAAGTTTTTGGGCCTGGGCGCTGTTAGCACTAGGAATCACCTTCAGATTGCATGGAAGGCAAGCCCAATACCCATTAGGTTATATGTGAATGTAAGAGTGTTTTAAGGGGTCAAATGGAAAAGACTCAAAATGATAATGTTCCAACTCAAAAAACAGGGCTAGCATGCACCAGCAATCAAGGTCTTAGCTAACTTCAATCAATAATTGGGAGTGAGTATGAATAGATGGAAGACTTCAATGAGAGGAATGTAGGGGTTGTTGTAAACATCAGGTCTACAAATAGCCTAAGGAAGAGAGATTCTTAACACAAGATCTTCTTGAGTTCAAAACTTAAAGACACTAAAGAAACATCATGACAATATAATTATCAAACATACACCATAATATCATCACAACCATTCATGTGAATCATTCAAAGCATGAGCACTTTAGCATCAGATGAAAATAAGCTGAAAGAGAAGTTGATTTCTATTAACCAAGATGTCTTAAATCAAGTACATAGCCAGTTCACAGTAAATTCATCAAAATATTACAGTACAAGGGAGCCTTGCTCAACCATTCGAACCTACTAAAGAATTTCATCTATCTATTTATAACAAAATGGAGGCAACAGTTGGAGGTACAAGCTAGCCTCCTTCCCAGAAAAATCTCTAAGAATTTATTGCATTCAACAACTTGACTAACAACCTATGCTATAAAATAGGAAAGTGTTGGTGACTAATCCAACCAATCTTCAAACTAGCTTGATTCCTCTTTGTTGCAAAACTCCTCGATTACCATGTGTCCTTCAGGAGCATGTGGTTGTCATCATGTTGCCAGTTGTTGTTTCTGCAGTTCTCACCATCATTAGCTATCCAAAAAGTTGTTATCTTGACCCTCCTAGACTCCTGTTGTCTATTGGTAGCCTCTTTGGGTAGCACTATGAGTAGCGCACTTTGTAGTGCCTTCACCCAATTTTGTAAGATTCTGTAGCGCTCTTCAAAACTAGACAAGTAGAAAAGGTAGCGCCAAACCTTCCTATCCCCTGTGAAAACTGCTATAACCCTATAATTCATAGGATCATCTGTTGACTGGAAAATTTTCACTCTGGATGTATTTTGGCTTGCAAATAATATTTCATTTCTGCAAATTATTTTCAAGGAAAGGAAAAGAAAAGAAAATTCTTGATTGTTGACGTTGAGTGGTGTTTCCTAACCCCATGTTGACAAAAGCAAGGGAAGCAACGCACAAAACCCACAAAAAGAACTAAGCCAGAGTTTTTGTTGCATTCACGCCTGGAGAATAAAGAACACGCTTAGATCAATGATCAATCTAACGGCGCGTAGATCAATGGCTGACAGTGGATTCCGAACCCCCTCGACTGTTCTGGTTTTAACGGTGGGGGGGGGGGGTGGAGGTGGGGGTCCGAAATGGTGACTAACAAGTGCGCGTAGATCGACAGTCATTGTGACAACGAGTAGATGGATGGTCTACAGGCAATTCCAGACCCCCCCAACTGTTCTATATTTAACGGTGGGGGGGTTTCTAGAATGAGGCATTTTTCTTTGGCGGGCCCTGTCACAACGTGTCATCCATCCATTTCACCCAATCCTCCATCACCTCTTCTGCATCCTTCATCCACCTCTTCACCACTCATTCCCTTGTCCTTGCATCCCTTAGCCACATCTCGCCCACCACCCATCCATGAATAATCAAACTTAGGATAAACAAAAATAACAATAAGTTAATTAGATTAAATAATAATGTTAGTATAGTTAGAATAGGTTAAACTAGTTAATAACTAACTAGTTAATAATTAATTATTAATTAATTAATTAATTAATTAAATAATTAATTAATAATGAAGTTAAAAATCTAAGTTATTAATTAGGTTATAGTTTGATTAATTAAATATTAAATAAAACAAATTATTAAAACATATAAAATATAACACAAAACAAAACAAAACATATAATAAACATAAAACAATTAAAAAAGCATAAAACAATAAAACAAAAATGTAAACTAAATAAAAAATAAAACATATATAATTAAAAACAAAAGTAAAAAAAAATAAAACACTACCCTAAGTCTACCCTCCCTTACCTTCATACATCACATCCCAAATAAATCAAAACGGCCATGAATGATTCTAGACCCCCCCTGGCCATCCAAAATTTAACGAGAGGGGGGGGGGGGGTCCGGAATGAAGTAGTTTATAAAACCACCCCCCAGATAGGTTTCATCCCCACAAGCCAGCAAACCCCCCCCCTAAAACCTCTTACCACCTCAGGGGGGGTTCGGAATACCACTCTGCCCCCGAAAAAACTGCTTTCGCAGCGTTTTGACCAGTTAACTTTCAAAACAAATTCCAGGCAGAATAAATCGAATTTTGAAAAACCGAGAGAGGTTTTTCTCCGTAACAGGATGAAGAAAAAAAATCTATCTCATTTTATTCACAGGTACCACTAGAAGGGAGAATCGAATCCATATTCAAGGCCCTTTTTTCCAGTTTTTCATTTTTTTGTTACAGTCCTGATTTTGCGGGAGCTGTTACGGCGAGATGGAGGCGAATTTGGAGAAAATGAAGGAGGGTATTGTCCAAAACATGCTCATATACAATAAAATCCTTCAATTTTTTCCCAGGTGTCATAATTAAAGAGAAACAGATGTCTGAGTGGACCTCTTTTTCACAAAAATTCGACCTATCTTTCATGGCGGACAGTTCCAGATTTTTGGGGATTTCTGGCTATTTTTGGCCGAGGCGGTTAAATCCGAATTACACAACTTGTTGGGGTATCTCCCCTATTTATTCAGATGATTTTAATGTAAAAGGGTTGATCAGTCAAGGGACCATGATTGCATGGATGATTTTAGGGGCTAAATTTCGCTCATGGGCTAATTTTCCATGGTTTTTCCAAAAACGAGATTCGCTATTTTAAAAATGATTCGCCCATATTCTATAGGATAAATTTATTTTACCTTAAAAATCGTCGAAATTTTATAAAAACTATATTAAATCCTTGGAAATATGAATATTTTTACAAAAATATCGCCAAACATTTATAGTTGGCATATGAAGGATAAGTAATATTCGCCAAGGTTTCTACATTTAAAAATAAATTTCCATACTTAAAATCATCCCTGCATGATTGAGTTTTTGTAACACAGCTCACTGAGCTTTCTGTATTTTCATCAATTCAATAATACAGTCACAGCAGCTACATGATTCATGTGTCATTTTTAGTGGTGATGTTTTCCTCACTCACTATAATTTGTTTCCATTGTATTTCTTAAGTTATTCATACTCTGAATTATGCAAAGAAGTTCGAAGAACAGAATTTTTTGAGACATACACCCTGTTTCTGGCTTAGACATAATTGTCAATGTTTTCTCCTCAAAGGTAAATTTCAGGACTCTTGATTTCCCTGTCATTGCCTGGTACTCTCATCTTTCTCCTCTAAATCCAAAATCAAATTCAAAGAATCCACCAAGAGTGCCTACCTTGCCCTATAAGGCTTCCAGTAGAACTTTTTTTTTGATTGAGCTTCAGATTGCGACCCCATTACCCAATGGACCTCTTTTCTCCTGTTCCAGCCAATCTTTTAAAAAATCCAAACTCTAAACCCATTAGCTAGCCTAATATCTATTCAAACAAAGTTATATCTGACAAAGAGATCCCTCTCTGAGTCTCGGAGGGATAGATCCCTGACTCAAAGTGGTTTTGATGTTGCCTCTGTGACTGCCTCCATAGCCTTGGGAAAATTACAGAGTGCTAACAGAATGACGACCATACTAGGGACTCTCCCCAGTAGTACACTTCAAAGCTCCAGATATGATCACTGATGGTGGATAGTGACCAGACACAAGAAGGCTGAGATCATTCACCTGGCGAATCCAATCAGCTCCAGACAATGCCAACTCAAAGATTCCACTGGAGGAAGAACCTAAAGCATGGCCAAGTAGCCTGGAAAGACTAGGTACTCAAGCTCAAATTGCATTCAAGACATCTTTGGTTTTATATGCAATTATGTTTTGTCTTATTCTAAGCCTGATCAAAAGTATATTGTTGAAGATTACATTGATCATCTGCAAACTAATGAGCCTCAATAGATTAGATACCCAATTGTAGACTATGTACATACTCATACACCTGTGCACATCCCAGATGTACCTGTAGAAGTCCTAGTGAGACATAAGCCTCCTTCTTTATCTCCTACTCTTGCTAAAGCTCTGGATGGTTGTAAGCCTCTTGCTTCACCTCATGTACTTACCAAAATCCCAGACATATACAAGCCCCTAGATTTTCCCCCTATCCTCAATGAATTCCCTGCAAATTACACCAATAATTTGCCCAGGTTTGATGGAGAGGATGCCAATATTACTGCTGAAAAACACATCCAAGGTTTGAAGATTTCCTTGACGTTTATGAGGTTGAAGATAACGATGTATATATAAGCATGTTTGCCCTGTCTTTGCAAGGTAAAGTTAAGAACTGGTTTAAAAATCTCCCAGCTGCAAGCATTAACAATTTCCATCAGTTTGTGCAAGCTTTCCTAGATCGGTGGGTGATCTTGAGAAATGTCTTTCTCATCCTAGAAGAATATGACCATTTGAAAAGACAGCTGGAGGAAAAAGTACATCATTTTTCAGCAAGGTTCAATAAGATATATCATGCAATGCCTGCTGATATAAGACCACCCCCAGGATTAGCACACTTGCATTTCCCATATGCCTTCGATCCTGAGATGGCATTCCAATTAAGAGAAAGGAACACTACAAGCCTTGAAGAAATGTAGAACATTGCAATTGATGTGGAGACCAACTCGCTGATCAAAAGGTCAAAGGTAAAAAACAAAGAAAAGGAGCAGTTGAAGTCGTCAGAAGCTAAACTAGACATTTTGGCCAGTGCCATGGAAGAGATGATGCAGAGGATCAACATGAAAGATGAGCTTGATGTCCAAAGACATCATGCTCCATTGATTTCAGAGAAATAAAAGGTCATTGTTCCCAAACATTTTGCTTCTCATCCTTGGTACCATCGTTTGAATAATGATTCTTTCATGTATTCAATTCACAACACAGTCAAAGATGAAGTTCCATCTCAACTTACAGAGGAACAACCAGCTGATATGATATGCATGTTGGATGAAATTTCTTACTTGGATAATCTACCCAAGTGCTATCAGTATGATGATGATCATGAGGCTAAAATAGATGTGGATTGTTCAAAGAAATCAACAACATGTCGTTGGCAAGAAGAAGATCAGTTACAACTTAGATATGACAATCATCCTTTACACAAAAATCATGACAGCGATCAAGAAAATGCAGAAAATCTCAGAGTAAGTGGAAACACTTTGCCCTTATGTTTTTCATCTTTTCAATTTCTGAAAAGAAACTCTAGGCCAGTTGTAAATAGTGAAGACATAAAATTCTCTGATCAACCGATTGAAGATGCCATTGAAAATACAAAAGTCGATCCATGGGTGCTACCCTTGAGCCTTCTTAAAGATCAAACCTCAGATGAAATCATGAAGCTCAAAACAGGTGATGATATTATCCATCTTGATTCATTGCCTCTGTGCTTTAATTCATTTCAAATTTTGAGGGGGAATCTTGGTTAGATTCTAGTTGAAAGTCACAGACATGAAGTACCAATAGAGACAATGGCACCCTTATCTAAATCATTTTATGACCCCATAGTTGATGTATTGGATGACTTGTGTCGTCAAAGCCATTTTCCATCATCTAGCTATAGGCTGAAAGGATGTTATGATATTGACATGATCAGGCAGTCAACTACATGGACGTGTTCAGCAGAAGTATCATTTCATAACCCACCAGAAAAGTTGCAGCCATGTCAGGAAGTGCATGAGGATGCAAATAACACAACCATAGCATCAAATCATGAAGATGAGTTGGTTAAGTTTGAATATCAAGGAATAGTTCATTTCTACCTTGATCCTATATGGAGAAATTGTTCACTGGAGATCCCCAATCTATCCCTGGCATTACTTTTGTTCTTTGGGATTGTCGAGGTCTATGTTGTAAAGATCAATCATGTTTTTAGCAGCAGCCATTACACTTTGCAATTTTGAATCTACGGGAAAAGGGTCAGGCTACCTTTTTTACTGTGCTAACAAGCAGTCAAGCAATCCACTGGTCTCAACAGCTACTTGATTGGCCTCATTGGCATTTTTGTATTATTTGATTTAGCATGATTTTCAGCAGTATAGGGTAGGTAGGAGAATGTGAATAATCTCATCATTCCGAGCATCTCTTTTTCARCAGTGTTCATTTTGATTTGGTTTTAGTTGCAAGATCAAAACAGGTACAGGTTGCAGAATAAGATTTTGGGATCAGCTCAAAGAATAAAGCATCGGTCTGCATGTTCACAATTCAATGGTTCTTGACACCTCCCAAAACAGCTGCCATCCCCAGGTGGAGCCACTGTTATAACCCTATAATTCATAGGATCATCTGTTGACTGGAAAATTTTCACTCTGGATGTATTTTGGCTTGCAAATAATATTTCATTTCTGAAAATTATTTTCAAGGAAAGGAAAAGAAAAGAAAATTCATGATTATTGACGTTGAGTGGTGTTTCCTAACCCCATGGAGACAAAATCAAGGGAAGCAGCACACAAAACCCACAAAAGAACTAAGCCAAAGTTTTTGTTGCATTCATGCCTGGAGAATAAAGAACACGCTTAGATCGATGATCAATCTAACGGGGCGTAGATCAATGGATGACAGTGGATTCCAAACCCCCTCGAATTTTCTTCTTTTAACGGGGGGGGGGGAGTCTAGAATGGTGAATAACAAGTGCGCACAGATCTATGGTCATCGTGACAATGCGCAAATGGACAGTCTATAGGCAATTCCAGACCCCCCCAACCGTTCTGCCTTTAATGTTGGGGGGGGGGGGTCCGGAATGAGGCATTTTTCTTTGGCAGGCCCTGTCACAACGTGTCATCCATCCATTTAGCCTGATCCCCCATCACCTCTTCTACATCCTTCATCCGCCTCTGCGCCACTCATTCCCTTGTCCTTTCGTCCCTTAGCCTCATCTCACCCACCACCCATCCATGAATAATCAAAATTAGGATAAACAAAAATAACAATAAGTTAATTAGATTAAATAATAATGTTAGTATAGTTATAATAGGTTAAACTAGCTAATAACTAACTAGTTAATAATTAAGTTTAAAATCTAAGTTATTAATTAGGTTAGAGTTTGATTAATTAAAGATTAAATAAAACAAATTATTAAAACATATAAAATATAACACAAAACAAAACAAAACATATAATAAACATAAAACAATTAGAAAAACAATAAAACATAAAACAAACATAAAACAATAAAACAAAAACGTAAACTAAATAAAAAATAAAACATATATAATTAAAAACAAAAGTAAAAATAAATAAAACACTACCCTAAGCCTACCCTCCCGTACCTTCATACATCACATCCCAAATAAATCAAACGACCATGAATGATTCCGGACCCCCCCTGGCCATCCGAAATTTAATGAGAGGGGGGGGGGGGTCTGGAATGAAGTAGTTTATAAAACCACCCCTCGGATAGGTGTCATCCCCACAATCTAGTGGACCCCACCCCCTAAAACCACTTACCACCTTGGGGGGGTCCGGAATACCGCTCTGCCCCCGAAAAAACTACTTTCGCAGCATTTTGACCAATTAACTTTAAAAACGAATTCTGAGAAGAATAAATCGAATTTTGAAAAATCGAGAGAGGTTTTTCTCCATAACAGGATGAAGAACAAAAAAGTCTCTCAGTTTTTTCACAGGTTCCACGAGCAGGTAGAATAGAATCCATCTTCAAGGCCCTTTTTTCCAGTTTTTCATTTTTTTGTTACAACCTTGATGTTGCGGGAGCTGTTACAGCGAGATGGAGGCGAATTTGGCGAAACCGAAGGAGGGTTTTGTCCAGAACATGCCCATATACAATAAAATCCTTCCGTTTTTTCCCAGGTGTCATAATTAAAGAGAAACAAATGTCTAAGTGGACCTCTTTTTCGCATAAATTCGGCCCGTCTTTCATGGCGGACAGTTCCATATTTTTGGGGATTTGTGGCTATTTTTGGCCGAGGTGGTTAAATCCGACTTACAAAACTTTTTGGGGTATCTCCCATATTTATTCATATTATTTTAATGTAAAAGGGTTGATCGGTCAGGGGACCATGATTGAGTTTTTGTAACATAGCTCACTAAGCTTTCTGTATTTTCATCAATTCGATAATACAGTCACAGCAGCTACAGGATTCATGTGTCATTTTTGGTGGTGATGTTTTCCTCATTCACTACAATTTGTTTCCATTGTATTTCTTAAGTTATTCATACTTTGAATTATGCAAAGAAGTTCGAAGAACATAATTTTTTGAGACATACACTCTGTTTCTGGCTTTGACATAATTGTCAATGTTTTCTCCTCAAAGGTAAATTTCAGGATTCTCGATTTCCCTATCATTGCCTAGTCCTCTCATATTTCTCCTCTAAATCCAAAATAAAATTCAAATAATCCACCAAGAGTGCCTACCTTTCCCTGTAAGGCTACTTGTAGAACTTGTTTTTTTATTAAGCTTCATATTACGACCCCATTACCCAATGGACCTCTTTTCTCTTGTTCCAGCCAATCTTTTAAAAAATCCAAACTATGAACACATTAGCTAGCCTAATATCTATTCAAACAAAGTTATATCTGACAGAGAGATCCCTCTCTGAGTCTCGGAGGGCTAGATCCCTGACTAGAAGCGGTTTTGATGTTGCCTCTGTGACTGCCTCCACAGCCTTGGGCAAATTACAGAGTGCTAACAAAAACTTCAGTCTCTGCTAGATTTTGGGTAGAAATTTTTGGTAGCGCCACTCTGGTGTGTCTCTGTGAAAATTTCATCTCTGCCAGAAATTAGGTAGCGAATTTTGGTAGCGCCACTATGTGTTTCTGTGCAAATTTTAGGTAGTGCCATAAAAAACACAGCACCTCCACTTGGACATGTGCAGAGAAAGTAACAACCTTGAGTAATATCAGCACCATTATCTTTAGGTGATTTGGTATTACTGTAGGTAGCAAACCAGTGGAACACCAAAATAGACTATTCAGTAGTGCCATAGTGCTACAAAATGTCTGCAATCATACTACTGAAGGAGTTAATTCTTCACAAAAAGCCCAAAACTCTGAACAATAATCACTTAGAAGCATGTATAGGTGGCAGAGGTAATGTTTCAACAATAGTTTATCCTCACAAAAAGGAACCATGATAAAAAATGGGGCTCACCTTTCACCAACTTTCGTTACCCTGACACTTAACCTGGCACTCTTTCTTGTAGAAGGATGATCCTCCTTTGGGACATCAGGTTTCTTTCTTTTAGTGGTGAAAATATTATTTATACCTTTTCCTTTATATTTCTTATTTTTCATAGGGGTTCCTTCTTTCCTCTCCATAGGATTTTCAATGCCTTTACCCTTCTTCTTTTTTAGGATAGAGGCTTTTGGTAAGGAATGTTCTTCAAAAACCTCTTTAGGAAATGATGATCTTGTGAAAGGTTTCATGCCCTTGGTATTGGCTGCTAGAGGAGAAGAGGAGAAGTGTAGCTTCTTCCCTTTCTTTGCTACAGTTTTAGTAGTAGAAGGAACTTCTTCTAACTCTGGTGGAGGAGGAGGTGAAAAATATCTCTGCGGGGAGTGAAAAATCTCTCTGTGGGGAATGGCAGGCTTCCTCCTCATTTCCTATGACCTGCTTGATGACCTCTGAAACTTGAACAGGAACTATGCCCTCTCTCTTCTTTCTGGTACCTACTTTCATAGCACTGGTGGATGATAAAGGGCTTTCATTCTGTGATTGAGGGGTGGTTTCTATATCCAACTTGAAGCGGGAAGCAACAACAAAATGTTCCCAAGAGATATATTTCTTACCCAGTTCTTTAGAGACTAGCATTCCAATCAATCCAGAGTGGAAGATGCTAGTATCCACATCCTTAGACTTGGATTGAATCTTGTCTAACATCTTATCTATGCTCCTTAACAAATAGTAGGGAATATTCATTTCAATTTTACCAGTAAAATGTAGCAGAAGCCTTATATGGTATTGGTACAATGTGTTAAACCTCCCTTCACATGTAAAGTATCTCTTAATGATATTCATTATCTTGTCAAACTGATCAATCAACCGATTCCTTGGCACACCTTTAGACAAATCATTGGCTTGATGTTCAGGCTTAATGAAATCTTTGGCATAGGCAACATTCAAAGCCATGGATTTAAACCATTTCTCACCTGTGATAGGGATTCTTGTTGTAGCTGAAATAGAGGCCTCAGTCACCTCAAATTCTAAATCCCCTACCTTGGTTCTCCTACCATCAAAATGTAAGACAAACTGCCTTTTCACCTCAAGATGGCCTCTTTGCATATTCTGGCATAAAGAGAGGCATCCCACTCTTTGAAAAACTTCTATTGCCATGGGCTATGTCTCAAAAAGATGCATATCCATAGGTTCATTTCTAACTACCTTGTCCCCCTTGTGTGACTTCTTCATCTGAGGAGTCTCCATAGCTTAGGAAGAGAGATTCTTATGGCTATGGGGTAGTAATGACCAGGAGGACCTAAAGTCGAGCTTCAAATGGAAAAATATGCACTTTTACAAGAACTTCCCCTTAAACCAGATTGATTTCTAGTAAGCTAAGACTTGGTTGTGGAAATCCCTCCCTTAGATTTGTGCAGGTAGTGAACACTTAGAAAATGAGAGGATACTCTGTAATTGGCCCTTTTAAGCTGGGTAAAAAATGCTCGACTCAAGTTTCAAAGGAAGCAGGGGAGACACAGTGTTGTTTAAGTAGTGCCTTTAGGTAGTGCAATGCATATGCAAAGGACAAAACTATTTAGATGTAGTGAGCTCAATAGCTATGGTGGGCAGATGTATCAGACTTTGACATACATGTAGTGAAGTTTATAGGTTTGAAATGAGAGGATACAAGGATATAATGGTGTGAATAAAGGTATCCTTCAACTACGCAAGCCCGATAATCCAAAACTATGAGCGCTAATTCTCTTTGAAAAATTTATGTGCAGAGGAGGAAAGACGAGATACATGTGGATTAAACATTTGTTTGAAGCCTAAGTGAGATTTCAGGACGAAGTCACGAACATCCCGACCTTTGAATCTACCTCAGCATCGGATCTGGAAGCACTTCTATCGATTGGTCAAAACTGAGAGTTTGCGCAGCGCAACAATCATTAGTTTTTCAAAATCACAAACCGTTATCAAAGCTCGTAAATACAAGATCTTGAAGGCATCTTTTTAACCAACTGTTGGCGCTGAAAACAAGGAAAATGACATCATCGTTGTAATCATAACTCAAGGTGGAAAATGATGAATGGGAAAGGCACTACGGAAACTCTAGATGAGTGGGAAAATCTCCATTTCAAAAAATGATTGGACAAGTAAGAAAAGGACAACAAGGCATGGCTGCGAGGGCATGAATAAGGAAAATGGTATGTCAATTCAATCTAGTCATGGAGATGATTGATCCTAGTGACAAATCATAAGGGGGGATCCAAATTAAGTTATGAACAAAAACGGTCCTAAATCCAAATTCACATGAGGAACAAAACTTAAGTCTTGACTTAACACTTTATTTATCAAGGGGGTCCTAACAAACACAATTTTAAAAGAGTTGAAATTTAAAAAATTAAAATCTAAGGCTTAGGAAAAGATGGAAACAAACTAAAAAACCCAAGGCAACTTAGTGTGATAACATTGGCTCCACAGGGGATGGCATGCCCCGTGCGGGCTACCAAGAATCAGTAGATTTAGTGCCTTATTCTAGGGCTATGGGGTCAGTTATTGAAACAAAAATAAAAGAAAAATGATATTTACAATGGCATGAAAAGACACTCAAGGCTCAAGCAAAGTACTTTTTTAGAAAATTCCCATTGATAGGGCCACCAAAAACTTCTTCATTCTCCATATTCTACAACTTGAAAGTGTTATTAGAAAATACCTCAGAGATTTTGAAGGGACCGATCCATAAAGCTTCAAATTTACCATGTTTGCCTTTATCTTTCTTTGGTGCATCCCACTTGAGCACCAGATCACTCAGTTGAAAATCCTCTTTGTTCACTTTCTTGTCGAATGCCTACTTGATCTTTAGTTGATGATCATGTGCTTTATCTACAAGCTTCTCCTGAGTCTGTTGCACTTCAACCAGCTATTGAATCCTTCTGATCATATGATCAGGCTCCCCTTGGTAATATTGGAATAATTTTTCCACAGGTAAGGCAAGTTGAGAAGGAAAAATGGCCTCAACTCCATACACCAGCTGGAAAGGGGAAAGTCCCAGGGACCTCTTTGTCGTCACTCTGTCAGCCCACAAAGCAAACTTGAGTTTTGAGTCCCATGCCTTTTTGTTCTCCTCTAACAATTTTTTAATGATTTTTATAAGGCTTTTGTTTGAGGATTCTGAAATTCCATTCCCTTAAGGGTAGTAAGGGGTAGAGTGAACCAATGTGATTCCAAACTATTCACAGAACTGAATCAATGGTTCAACCTTGAAATATGCAACATTATCAATGATGATTCTGCTCGGACACCCAAACCTTGACATAATGTCCTCAAGGAAACCAATGATCACTTTGTGGGAAGAATTCCTTATAGGAATAGCTTCAATCCACTTAGTAAAGTAATCTGTAGCAGTCAATATCCATCTATGTTGACCACTGGAAGAAGGATGAATTTCCTCGATAAAATCTAGGCCCCACTATTGAAAGGGTCTTGAAGCTGCCACAGGCTTTAATGGAAAAGACTTGAGTTGCTTCTTTCCAGAGAACTTCTGACATTTAACACAGACTCTGATCTTAGCACAAACATCGGTGAACAAACTAGGCATGAAGTACCCATCTCTCAGTATCTTGTATGTCATGGTTCTCCAATAATGATGCCCCCCACATAAACTATCATGAAAATCAGACATAATCTTTTGGGCTTCTTGTGGGTATAAGCACCTCAAAAGCACTCCTAATGGGTCTTTCCAATACAAAACTTGATCAACAAGGCAATATTTTATTGATTTGAGTTTTAAGGCTCTCACCTTGTTCTTTTCCATACCATTTGGAGGCTGTAAATTCTATAGGAAAAATATAATGTCCTTGTACCAGCTGCAATCTACCAATGCAAGGGTGACTTGAGAATCTTTATCAGTTAATTCAGCCTGTTGATTTTCTGAACATGAGTGGATGAAATTTACCCCCAATGCTGAGCAATTTGATTCAACCAATAGCTTGGCTAAACCCTGGCCTTTAACCAATTTGGTAAGCTTAATTTCCAAATCAAATTCAAGGATTTTAGCAATCCACTTGCTCCTTTTTTCGTCTATATCAGGCTGAATAAAAATTTCTTTTACAACAACTGATGGGACATAAGCAATGAATCTTGAATGCAACACATAAACTCTAAAGGACTTGAGAGATTTAACCAATGCATAGGCTTGCTTATCCATGATGCCATATTTTAATTCAACATCTCTCAATGCCCTGCTGAAAAAGGCAATGGGTTTCTCTAAGCCTTCAACATTCTTCTACAATAAAATTGTTGCTACTGTGTCAAAAGAAGCAAAAAAAAAAAATCCTTGGAGTAGTCTGGGATGATAAGGACCGGGGCTTCAGTCAAATATTTATTTATCTGATCAAAATAATTACAGGACTCAGCAGTCCATTTGATTTCACTACCCTTCCTCAACATGGCTTTGATATACTTAACCAACTCGGAAAATTTTGACACAAACCTTCTCAAAAAATTAGTTTTTCCCATAAAATATTGAACCTCTTTTTTGGATCTAGGAAGTGACAATGTTTGTATAGATTCAACCCTACTGGAATCACTACTTACCCCTTCAGCTGACACAATATGCCCCAATAATTTTCCTTCTTTCATGGCAAACAATGATTTTTTCGGATTCAAAGAGAGACCAAATTTTCTGCATTTCAAGAAAACCTTTCTTAAATGATCACAGTGTTCTTTATCAGACTGAGAGAACATTGTTATGTCATCTAAATAGATAACAAAAAACTTGTCCTTCTCTCCAATAAATGTTATGTCCATAGCTCTCTGAAAAGTCACCCATGCGTTCATCAAACCAAAGGGCATATTGGCATACATAAATGTACCCCAAGGAGTGGTAAAGGTCATCTTCTCTCTATCTTTTGGCAAAATAGAGACCTGATTGTACCCAGAAAAACCATCAACCATGGACATCCTGGTTTCTCATGTGACCCTCTGTAATATGTGTTCCATCTTGGGCAGAGGGTAGTTATCCTTTTTAGAGCTTCTATTCAGATTCCATAAATCAACGCAAATTTTGATTTCTCCATTCTTTTTTCTCACTGGGATCAAATTGGCTACCCATTCAGAATACCTCAAAGGAATGATAATTTTTACATCTAAAATATTTTTTACCTCTTTCTCCATGACAGGAAGCAACATAGGATTGATTTGTATCAACTTTTTCCTGAAGGGTTTGGTCTCTTCCTTTAATGGGATTTTGTGCTCTATAATGCTTGTGTCATAAATTCTGAGATATTCATAAGTCCAAGCGAATACATCAGCAAATTATTTCAACAACTTAGTATATTTTTCCCTCTGCTCTTCTAATAGGCTGCTTGACAACTTGACATATTTTGGATTCTTTTTTGTGCCCAGATTGCACTCAGTTATGTCAGCATCATCAATGGATACTTTCCCTTTCACTGCCACATCGTTTCCGTCAAATAATCTTTCCAAAGGAACTAGTCCTTTTGGAATATGATTTCTAGGTAGTTGCACAATATGATGATTAGAAATTTTATTTAGGAAAACATCAGCATGAGGATTAATTTCATAATCATGATCATGATCAATGTGTAATGCAGAAAACTTGTCAACAGTCTCGAGGAATTTTTTAAGTTCTAGATCATCTTCGAACACCTTCCAATATTTTACATTGTCCAGTATAGAGGGCATGTATTTGATTTCTATATCATACTTGAGTTTAGTCGGTATGGGGATTCTGAAACTGCTTACTCATACAGCCAAAGAATCAACCATGGTAGTCTCTTCTCTGGGAATAAATGAAATGTTAAAAGTTGAGAAAAAATTGTCCACCAAGTCCCACACTTCATTTCTGTAAGATCTAAGCCTAGGGTGCTTTGTTTGATAAATATTTTTAATCTAATGAACTATTAATTCAGCATCCCCAAATACTGATAGCTCTTATATCCCCATATCTTTAGCAGCCCTCAGTCCCAATACAAGATCTTCATACTCTGCCACTTTATTAGTAGTTTCAAATTCTAGTTTGTATGACAAAGATATAATCTCTTGAGATGGTGAGACAAATACCACTCCAACACCAACACCTTCCTTGGAAGAGGATCCATCAAAGAACATCTTCCAGACAGAGGTGGTTAGAGTAGACTCTTCACAAAAGGTAACAAACTATTTTCTTACTTCAAGAGGATTTTCAAGAGCATCACTGAGCTGCAAAATGCTATATCCCAAATCGGTATCAAGAGAAAAAACATGATGATTTGAGGGGTTTGCTTCATCACTAATTATGTAAGCGAATTGAGCTTCTATGTAAAGTATTCTATGCTCTCCCCCAAAGACGGGAATAGTAGCATATGAGAGATCCATGGGCAAGGTTCCCCCAAGTCTTTCTATCCAAGACCTCAACAAGAGCATTCCGAAATTGGGGGGAACATTAGCCACCATGATATCCATGACTATGCTTTTCACGAGTAGCTGAAATAGAGTCACAACTAGATCCTTAATGACTCCAAGACACTTCACTTTCTTGGAGTCAAAAAAATATAAGTCATGGTAAGTCTTTGTGATTTCTAACCCAAGTTCATCCATAACAGTTTTTGGCATGAGATTGTGGGATGCCCCTGAATCCATCAAACAATTATGCAACACCTTATCATGAATATTCAGTGATGTATAGAAAGGAGGGGATGAATCATATCTATATTCTATCAATGGGCCCAAGATCAGTGTTGGTTTTTCATCTTGCAGATTTACTGAATCAGTGGCACTTGGAGAGGCTTCAGACTGTAACATTTTGGAGAGATATTTTTTAAATTCTTCATTTTTTATCAATTCCAAAAAAGGTACAGGGATCTTTATTTTTTGGATATCATTTTCAAAGTTGAAGGAGGAAGTAAACTTGAGGATTTCTTTGGTTTCAGGAGCAGGATTTCTAATTAGAACTTGTGGACTTTGATTATCTTTTTCCTTACTGCTAATTGTCACAGCCTTGGCAGAATTTTCTTTTTGGGCAGGCTGATTAGGAGCATCAGTTTTTTCTTCATTCTTATTGGATCTCAGATTATATCTATTAGTACTTTATTTTTATTTCTCTCCCTTACTTAATTCATTTATTTGAATATCCATCAAGGATTTCTCATAAGCAGATTGAGCCGAGTGTGGGGATGGGGATGTGTCACCTAAGCAATGAATCTCAGGATCATCTTCTACCTCCTCTCCTTCTTCATCAACAACCAAGTTGTTTTGTAAAGGAGATTGTACCCTTTGATCATCTCTCTCTCTGTTTCTGGGATCTCTAGGAAGGATTTGGGGAGAATTATTTGGTCTCCTGAAGTTGCCTCTGTTATTGGTATTTTGAGTATTTATGTAGGTCTATTTTCCTTCTAGTTTTAATTTCTTTATCTCAGTAGAAAGGGATTTTACTAATTTGTGAGCTCCTTCACTTGAGGATGAATAGTATGGGAGTCACAAGTTGAGGCTTCAATTCTGCTTTTTCTTCTATCCCTATCATATTTTCCTCTGAGTTTATCAGATGCCACTATGTTGGATTCTATCTCCAAGGTTGCATCTTGCATATGAACTAAGGAAGTTGATCTTCTTTCTCTCGGTAGAAGGTAGAACTCGGGGTCAAAGGCACTAGAATAAGTAATTTTTGAAGAGGTTTCAGTGGGTTTTATCTCATCAAGAATCTTATTATACATTTTGTTAAATATTTTAGAAAAGTCAGAGACAGACTCTCCTTTCCTTTTTAGGGATCCAAATTCAGTGATGTAGTACAAAAAGTCCTGTTGGTCCCCCTAGTACCTCAAGAAGGATTCATCTAATGCTTCAATTCCAGTAATGGATCCAGGGGCCAGACCTCTAAACCACTTCCTAGCCTCACCAAAAAGGCTTTGGATGAAAACCCTCATCCACACATCATCATTTTCAATGTTTTGATTATCTGCATAGTTGTAGAAAGAAGCAAGATGTTCCTAAGATGTTATATCTTCTTCTCCTATAAACTTGGGCATGTATTTCAAATAATCTCTAGGGGGAGGGAATTCACTGGCTGAGGTAAGACAAGAGGAGCGTATCTTGCAGCCACTATGGCATCCATCCTATTTGCGGGGAGGTTAACAACTTCCATTTGATTTTGAATTCTTGGTGAACAAGGAGGAGAAGGAGACATGACTGTGTGCATATTAGGAGAAGAAGGAAAGGATGAAGGGGGGGTTTTAGTTTTCAAAACAGAAGGCTAAGCCTTGGAAGAAGACGGTAAAGTCTGTAAAGGGGATGAAGTTTCCACTTCTTTGGTAGTATAAATTTTAACAGGAGGTGGGGTAATAAATCCTAAAGTAGGGAAATCTCAAAAACTATTAAGACTGAAACACCTTTCAATGTTAGGGGAAGAAAAAATGTCAATTATTTATTCTTTCAAATCAGTTTCAAAGGAACAGTATTCAATAGGAAACTCTTCAAAATCAAGTTTCTTAGATACTTCAGCATAAAGTAAAGAAATCTTAGTTGATATAACAACTGGAGTATCAAGAGTGGAATCAGGCAACTGACCAGAAGCACTTGTAGCAGCAGCAGAAAAACGTTTTTGGGAAGATTTTCCCCTCTTGATTATTTTCTCTGAGTCGGCCTCAGATGGAACCAAAGGTAGTTGTGGATTTGATCTCATATGTCTGCCTTTAGGTGCCAGAGCTGAAAAAATGGAGTCAACAGGTGTGAGTTGCAATCTTCAAGATACTAAGTTCTAATGCACCTATATAACTAGTAAATTGTGTCGTTTAATTCCAAGGAAAAGTCTTGAAATCGTTCCCCGACAATGGTGCCAAGAATGTTAGTGTTGGTAAAATTTTAACAAGTAGCGTATGCTTGTCATTGATGGCAAGTACAACAGTGGAGATGGCAGGATAAGAAGGATAAAATCCCTTGGGGATTCGGATGTGAAAACTCAGGAGGAACAGCATTGAGGAAAACGTGTGCAGCAAAGCTCAAGATACAAGAGTTTGCAGAGGAGAAGGAAGACAGAGATCCAGTGACCGTTGGATCCCATTCAAATTTCCCGAAAGGCCAACAGCCGTCAGATCTGCAGAAGCTGCGAGGGAGATAAGCCATCGGGAGATCGGAGTTCTCAAGGTCGTGAGAACCGGGACATTGAAAGACTCGATATCCCGACATAATCGGGACCGTCCATCTAGGAAGGACGCGTGGCAGATATCGGAGAGATATCACAAACTCGGGGGTTCATAGGATAAAGGCCCAAGTATTGGGTGTTCAAAGTCACGAGGCGCGAGGACGCGAGGCGACGAAGTGACGAGAAGATCAGGACCGTCCATCTGGGAAGGACGCGTGGCAGAGATCGGAGAGATCTCGCGAACTCGGGGGTTTGCAGGATAAAGGCCCATGTATTGGGTGTTCAAAGTCATGAGGTGCGAGGACGCGAGGCGTCAAAGTGGCGAGAGATTTATAGCCATCCATCTGGGGGGACAGGTGGCAAGAGATCGAGAGATCTTGCGAACTCGAAAGTTCACAGGTTGAGATTCCAAACATTGGGTACTCCAAGTCGCGAGGTCGCGAGGTAGCGAGAGAAGGACAGTCATCAGATCTGGATCACAGGAGGACTGTTGGATCTGTGCGGGGGATCACATGTGGTGAGAGATCGTCATCTCGCTGATCGAAAAGTCAAAGGAACGGCGAGATGCGAGATCATGATTTAATCAAGGACCGTTGGATCAAGAGGACGCGTGGCGAAATATCAGAGCACCATAAAGCTCCATCTCGGAGCCTCACCTATCGCGACTTGGAGTGACGAGAACCTCCATCACAGGAATCAAAAGATGCGAGATTGCGAGAATATCAGGACCGTCGGATTACCAAGAAGTGATCTGGACCGTTGATTTTCTGCATGGAGTATCGGAGTATCGGGGATCGGGATATTGAAATGCCAAAATCTCTTGACATCAAGAACTTCGAAATCACGATTTGATCACAGCCGTTGGATAAGAAGTGATCTGGACCATTGATTTAACCTCTTATCGGAGTTTCGGGGATCGGGATTGGTAAGTGACAAAAACTCTGATCGCCAAGAGTGTCAAAATTGCAATGTGGGAAATCCTGATTGGATCTGAACCGTTGGATCAAGTATTGATCGGAGAGTCACTGTTCTCTCTCACAGTTAACTACTGAGCTTGGATTCTGTTAGCAAAACGGACTCATGATGATGAATCGGTTAGCGTTTCAGTTGCTAGGACAGGTGTTCTTGTTTTCGCTGAGGGAAGGCGAACTCGAACCGCCGGGGAGGTATGCATAAAAGAATATGAGACAAATTTTGCAATGTTGGTCATTGCGTATGTGAAAAA
>ML788598.1:383011-394395 GCA_009831015.1 Picea engelmannii
AATATTGGACTAGGAAATGATGGTTTTGCAACAATGGGACTTGTTTGAGACCAATTCCCGCTTATAAAAATTTCCCTCTGTTTTTCTATTTTCCCACTCTTTTATCCCCTTCTATACTTCACCAAATTCCCCTTTCTTTTTTCCATGTAGTTTCTCTTTCTGGTTACTTAGTCATTTTTTTCAAAAATGTCTTGCTACGTGGGTTCGCGTATTCACAGTCACATTTTCATTCATGCTTTTATATCGCGATTTCGACCAAGCGCTTCCCCTTTCCATACCTAGCCAATTTTTCGATCGCAGGTTCTCACCCAGGTGGTCTGTAAATTGCACTTCAATTGTTCTATGACCTGCAAACAACACTCCAACTTCTGTGAAATTCCAATTTACTTCCGAAATCCCACATCATCCCCTCTTTCGCGTTACACATTTTGCACTGAAATGTTCGGATACATACAATTTGACTGTCGGGGCCTCACATCTCCTCGGGAACCATTGTCACTCTATTTTGAAGCTCGTCCAACCATTTTCCACACTTAGCCATTTCTTGGAATATCTTTCGTGGATCGTCAGGTTTGCGGGTTCAAGAAATTTCCAATTTCTGGTTGTTGTTTCCTGTGCCCACAACCTTCAGACTTCTTTCCAAGTATATGAAATAAGAATACAACTTCTCCAGAAACATAAACAAAATATCTTGCCAGGAAATGGAATATTTATTACAGATTTGAATATATTAGCCCTTCTTTTCCCTCTTATATACTTAACCAAATTCACGTTTCTTTTTCCCCTCTAATTTCTCTTTCTGGTTACTTAGTCGTTTTTTCGAGAATGTCTCAATGCGCGGGTTGGTGGACTCACGGGTTCACATTTTCACTCCTACTTTTATATCGCTACTCTGAACGACCACTTCCCATTCCATGCCTAACCACTTTTTAGATCATGGATTCCCAGGCAGGCAAGCTCTAGATTGCACTGCCATTGTTCTATGACCTACAAACAGCACCTGGACCTCCATGATATACAAATTTACTGCCAGACTCCCACATCATACCCTCTTCCGTGATACACAGTTTGCACTCAAAAGTTTTGAGACCTGCAATTTGACCTTCGGGTCCTAACGTCTCCTAGGGAACTATTGTCCCCATTTTGAAGGCTCGTGCATGTTCTTTCCATATTTCGCCATTTCTTGGAATGTCTTTCGCGCCTCCAATTCCATACTTACCCAAATTTTTCACTTGCGAGTTCCCGAATAGGTGGACTGCACTTCCAGTGTTCCTTCACCTGCAAACAACCCCCTAGATTCCACGATATACAAATTAACTTATGGAGTACTATATATATATGTTTTTCATACTTATGTTTCAAAAAGGAGAACAAATTTTATATGTCATCCTACTTGGTTTTTGTGATAGCGCATTGCTCTCAGTTTCCAAAATTGTCTCTATCCAAGAAGGTAAATTGGGAATTCAACCTAGTAACCTTCTGGTACCATGCCTTATGGAAGCACAAGGCCTCCCATTATTTTTATGAGGTTTTTAATGACTTTGTCTCTGTTTTCAAAGTTTTAATGTTAGGAGAAGATTCTCCCCACATATCTGACCAGGAAACCAAGTTTTTGGACAGGAAGGGGGCACTTGAACAAATGGATAATTACAATGTGATAAGGATTTTTGGCTCCAAGGAAAAACCTACTCTCCTTCCATGTCACATTACGGACAAAATGTTTGTTACAGAAATAGCAAGGAAATACAATTACTGGTTGCATCTATTTCATGAGAAGTGAAAAAAATAGTTCATTCCTCTGCCTTGGAAAGTTGGGGACTTCGTGTTGAGGAATATCAACAAAATTGATGAATTCGCATCCCATTTCAACAACTTGAACCTAAGATATGTTGAAAGCCTAAGAGGGTTCGACCCTAATAAAAAAATTTAGAACATTTACTTACACTTGGCCTCGACAATTATTTTTTCCAGAAACACCTTAGCGAAAACAGAGACATTGGTGACAACACTTTTGCTTCTGATGCCGACAACCTAGACACACTACAAACCACCACTAAATTGTATAAGCAACAGAGAAAATGCCCTGGTGAGAAGAGTGTTCAATCAGTGGATAACACTCCCAAAAGAACGACATCCAGGAGCATCGCTCCAACAACCCACCACAACAATTAAAAAACTCATAATTATTCAAATAGAGGAGGATATAACAACCCTCCTCACCCTAAAATTGATAGTTCTCAAAAGCTTTCCACGGAGAAGAAGAGAAAACAAATTGTAGGGAAGGTAGAAGAGCTCGAAATTGAGAGTGAGAACATGGAACTTGATGATCTGGATAGCGTATTCCACAACCTTGATCAGCCCGGAGGCGTGATCCAACATAGTTGTCCAATGGACATAGAAAATACCAATTTTTTTTACGAAGATGAATCCTTCGTGTTCCAAAGCATTGTTTTTGACAGAGAGATGTAAAAAATAAGAAAGGAAAATCTCATTCGGAGGTTAACCTTGCAAACATGTGGCCATCCCAACTCTCTTGACTTCATAGGGCAACAAAAGATGATCTTGTTGATTCCATTGGAGGCATTGAGGCCGAGAATGCCAGACTAAAGGACTGAGTCAAGTAATTGGAAGAATCTTTGATTCCTATGCCATTGCTTGCCAATCCTTTAGCAATATCCATGCCTGCCACCCCTACAGCCAAGTTAAAAGGATCCTCCAGCCTCCTCGCATCGTGTAAAGGATATGTGGAGAATAATATCAAGAAAATAATGGAGTTGATTGTTGAGGCGTGGGAAACATCAAAAAGCATGGCTTCCCTTGGAACGAGGGCACATACTTTGCGCGAACATTTGCAAGCAGATTTAAAAAATGAAGAACGTTTCTATTTATACACAGTCCTTCCTTTTGGCACCCATGTCAACAACATGACATAAACAAGACAAAGACAACATGATCTTCCCTCTAAAAACCGGATCACCCAATTAAATCCATGTTGGAAAGAGAAAGTGAAGAACCTGCATCTCATTGTCCAATCATGTGAACAAGCCATATCAAAGAAAGATAAATTATTCACAAAGTTGACCAAAATAGACTTAGCCGGAAGGAAAAATGAGGTCCAAGACCCCAAACTAATCGTTAACTCCCTACGCTTAAGTAAGAAAGCCTTCGATAAACAAGTTGATATTTTTAAGGCGTTGTCTTTAGAAACGTTTTACAACATCCTTGAATATGGTGAAGATGATGTGGACAACTGGCTAGTCGACTATTCGGTACATAATGAAGAAATTGATCAGGCTCTGCGTAATCTTTCTATCGATCTAATGGAATTAGAAAAGGAACTTTTCAACATAAAAATATGGAATGAGATCAACGTCGCCCCCTTGAGAAACTACATTGAAGAATGGGTCGAAAGGGAATTGAAGCAGGTCGCCGACGAAAGGCAATAGGCAGTTGGAACGATTCCAGTAGTCGTCGACGACAACAATAAAAAGGCATCAACAAGCAAATAGAAAAAGGGTTGATATGTAGCATCACTATAAGTCTATAATGATAACATCCTTTTGTGTTTATCAATCCAGTTATTCCACCTTTTTAAATAGAAATTTCTAGCCAAAGACTGATACCTTTCAATTTATTCTTTTTAGTTATTGCATTCTACTGTCGCCCACTTCTTCTTTCCACGGTCCTATTTCTTGTACATATTTATATTATGGTCTGTGGGAGCCCCAATCCCAGTCTATATGTCAAACACATTTAAATTTCCAGTAATATGTAACAGACAATATTATTTTTTGATATATTTCATATAAAAAAAAAATTATCTCCTTTTATATTTATGTGCTCATAAATTTTTATCTTCAACTATGTTGAATGTCAATAAATTGTGTTTATTTAATTTGAATTATCTTTTTCTCATGCATATCTTTTTCTCTTACTATGCATATAAATTTTAACATAGAAAAATGGATTATATAGCTTCAAAAAATAAATGGGACTCTAGAGGCCGCGTGTCATTTATTGCATGGATACCACTTGTGCTTCATGTTGCTTGCCACATCTCCGTTGCAGTTTTCATCTCCCTCTGCTACTTTTTCCCCTTCCCCGTGCATTTATTCCCAATTCAACCTGGTAGGGACTACGTTGCCATGCAACACTTGTTTAATGTAATAATAACATTACTTTGAATATTGTGTTTAACTCTCATTGATGAGAGCTTTTGATGCTTGTCAACACATGACTTTGTGGAATAAAACTTTTAAGACGTAATTCCCATCCTTTATTGGTGGACCCTCCACTTTATGGTATTAGCTATTAAATTCATTTTTGGGGTTTAAAAAAGAATTATTTATATTTATAAGATAAAAAAATTAAAATGTGTAAATTAAAATCCTAGTACCATGAGCATATTAGAGTAAAGTGGAATTGAAATTCAATACCAACTGAGAGCATGAATAATCAATCACTTTCGATTTATTCAAATATTAAATAGAATAAAATGGGAAAGAAAACTTCACACAATCCAACTCTATCCATGTTCCAATATCAAGTCAACAAGAAATGCAAAAAATGAGAGTCGATCCTAAGTGATAATTTGAAATCACAACTAACAATAAACTAAGGATGTCATTCATATAAAGAATATAACTTGCATTCCATAAATAATAATTTCAACTTCGTTAATTCATTTGCCAACAATGTCTCCATCCTATGTTACAGAACCGTAGCTTACTTTCTCAAAATGAGAACCCTGTATTCTAAGTAAGTATACCCTTTATACAAAAACTGAGATTAGGCAGATGAAGCGAATCATGTTCTTGACTCTTAACCTAATTTTGACTACTCAACAAAAAGTTTAATCATTGATACCCTAAGTCCTTTTACATAATCCTTCTAAACCTTATATGTTTTATTTATCTCAAATGAACTAGTGAAATGATGTTGTTCAAAAGGGACCTACATGACACTTAACCCATCTTGGAGACTACCTTGTCCCTTTTCTAATTTTGAGATAAAAATGTAAAGTAATCTTTTCTCCATTATTAAGGTTTTTATACCATCATTTGTCACTACCTTACTAATGTGGGGTATGCTCTAAGGCAACTCTCTTTTGACTTCGATCATCAATCAGTGGTGTTACTATATCTACTTGTGACATGGAAGTGTCATCCACTTTTGACTTCGACCATCACTCGGTGGTGTCACTATATCTACTTGTGACATGGAAGTGTCATCCACTTTGAACACTAGGACTTGTAATTCTTATACTACCTTTGATGCATCCTCTACATATTAGTTACTACATTTCACTATATCTAAGCCTAGTTGTATCTCTCCAATAACTAAGTCTTGTGTCAATCCGATCAATCTTCTTTTCATTAAGTCAAGGAAATTGTGAATGAACTTATGTAAATTATTGTTGCAATTGGACTAGTGCCACCCATCTACATGATGCAACTAGTGTTGTATTCTGGTGGATAAGGTTGATTCTTCTAAAGAAACTTAACATTAAACATGCATAACATAAAGCATGGATAATTGAGGATCTAGCCTACTAACTCTTATATAAAAATAAACTTAACATCAAATAACAAGAGAAAAAGAGAAACAAAACAAAATTATAGTGTTAAAGGAGCAAGAGAGGAAGACAACACAATTATAGTGGTAAAACCCTAAGGTGGGGAAACATCCATTTTAAATAGGCTCTCTATTAAAATGTCAAATATCTTTATAAGCACAGTGTGGAATTCATATAGGATCCATACAAACCTTCACCATCATATAAAATAATCCAAGGTCCTATTTATATAGGCCTACAACTTGAGAGATGCAACCCCATGATGCATGAGGGACTTACTCACTTTTAGGGTTTGTGAGTAAATGGTGATAATAGGGGTGGAAAACATGATCGGTGGGGGGGGGTTGTTATCATGAAACTCAGAAGAACAAACAAAATATGTTATGCATGGGACCTTGGCATTTCATCTAATAATCAAGTAGAATCTTATGACTCGGTGTAAGGCCTGAGATTGGCTAATGAATTTTGAATCCAGTCTTTGATAGTGTCAAGAGATTCAAAGGCCATCATAACCTAAATGGTATTGAACACCACCCTTGTTAATAATTCCTTAGCATTAGTGTTAGCTCAAGCCAAACAAGAGGAAACCAAATTCATTAATATCAAATATTATCATGTATTATGGAAGAATAACCACCTAGAAGATGGGTTTGCTAACAAAACAACATTACAAAAAGAGGGGTCATCAACATCAATGGAGTGGTTACCAATCAACCCATCCCATAACCCATTTAATATGAGGACGAAGACACATTTCAAGAAGTTAAGATGTCACATGGAATACATCATTGAATCATAGTCGTATAATAGGGAGAGTTATGAGATGAGACCCATGACAACCCATCGCATGCCCAATATCGTGGCCTCACACAAATTTAAACCCATGCTAGGTAATTATATATCCATTGAGGTGGGATTATGGCATTATAGTTCAACATTCGAAAGTGGATAACTCGACCTTCAGGTCTATGCAACTGTTCAATGATTTTTATAATTTTAATTGGGGTAGTGTTTGTCTAGATATTCTTTGTTTCAGTTCAGTTTGCAAGTGAGGCTCCTCCTTCAACACTTTTCAGAACAAGGGGAATTGCATCAATCTTCAATGTTTCAAGCTTTGATTGTGGTGGATTTGTTCAAGCTTTGATGAGTGCATGAGGAAAAATCAAGATGTATCTTAAAAGTGCTCGAGAATATAAAATTAGAGGCTTGACTATGGACATTATGAAGAGACCATAAGATATGAAGTAATATACAATCACATAATATGCTCAATTGGTCGAGGTAACCTAAGGAAGTAAAAAATACACTAGCTATTTAGGAAAGATGTGGAGAAATTATAATGATCCAGATAATTGGTGTACGTGAGTATTGATCCAGATCACTGGTGTATGTGAGTATTTATATAGATAACTCGTGTACGTGAATATCGATCTAAATGCTTCCTTGGGCAGATGAGGTCTCAAGCCTTGTGGCTTTAGATAGACCGGGAGGCTTTAAGCCCGGTTCTGAAAGTCGAGAGATTCAAAGGCCATCATAACCTAAATGGTATTGAACACCACCCTTGTTAATAATTCATTAGCATTAGTGATAGCTCAAGCCAAACAAGAGGAAACCAAATTCATTAATATCAAATATTATCATGTATTATGGGAGAATAACCACCTAGAAGATGGGTTTGCTAACAAAACAACATTACAAAAAGAGGGGGTCATCAACATCAATGGAATGGTTACCAATCAACCCATCCCATAACCCATTTAATATGAGGATGAAGACACATTTCAACCAGTTAAGATGTCATGTGGAATACATCGTTGAATCATAGTCATATAGTAGGGAGATTTATGAGATGATACCCATGAAAACCCATCGCATTCCCAAGATCGTGGCCTCACACGAATTTAAACCCATGCTAGGTAATTATATCCATCGAGGTGGGATTATGGCATTACGATTCAACATTCAAAAGTGGAGAAGTCGACCTTCAGTTCTGTGCGACTGTCAGATGATTTTTATAATTTTAATTGGGGTAGTGTTTGTCTAGGTGTTCTTTGTTTTAGTTCAGTTTGCAAGTGAGCCTCCTCCTTCAACCCTTTTCAAAACAAGGGGGATTTCACCAATCCAGAATGTTTCAAGCTTTGACTATGGTGGATTTGTTCAAGCTTTGATGAGTGCATGAAGAAAAATCAAGATGTATCTTAAAAGTGTTTGAGAATATAAAATTAGAGGCTTGACTATGGACATTATGAAGAGACCATAAGATATGAAGTAATATACAATCACATAATATGTTCAATTGGTCAAGGTAACCTAATGAAATAAAAAAGACACTAGTTATTTAGTAAAGACGTGGATAAATTACAATGATCCAAATAATTGGTGTATGTGAGTATTGATCTAGATGCTTGCTTGGGCAAATGGGATCTTGAGCCTTGGGTCTCCAGATAGATCAGGAGGCTTTAAGCCCAGTTCTGAAAGTCAGGAATAAAAGCTAGAGAGTACTCTCGCTTCCCCAATGTTGTGATGTGGACTTTTCATGCCTATTGTGGTCACTTGGGTGGTTTTATACTAGTGTGCCAGAGGATGTTGTGGATTATATGGGGATAACATTTTAAAAATTATAAGTAACATAATTAACGTTAACTTTGGGACGAAGTTCCTTGAAGGGGGACTATGTAATGCCCCATATTATTAAATAAGTAATAATATTAATAATATTAATATTAATATTAATTCTAATAATAAATAAATATTTAAATGATATACAAATATAAAATAAAATAGATAATGAATTAAATAAATAAATAAAAAAGAATTACTTTATTAATAGAATAAAGGGGAAAATAAGAAAAGATAATTTATGGAAAACTAAATTAAGAAAATGATAAAAAAGCACGATTAATTATTTAATGACAAGTGTAGCATATGCATGGAACTTCTTGCATGAATGGGTAAAAAGAATTATTTTGAAACTCCCTCAAATGTTCTTCCCTAGACCCTTCTATTCAAAAACAAATTATTCCTCACAACCCTCAAACCCGTAGGATCTATGGGCAACCTAAAATTCATAAAAAAGACATCCCTCTTAGGCCAATTGTAAGCGCTATAGGAGATCCTACTAGTTCACTTCTTTACTGATAAATTTTAATCTTTTATCGAAAAAACTCCCTCTTTCATTAAAAGATTCCTCTAATTTTATTCAAAAAACTCGACATCTTCACCTATATGAACAAAATATCATGGCTGATTTTGATGTTGTGTCCTTATCTACCAAAATCCCAGTTTGGGGATCTCTTGACCCTATTTCTAAACTAGTGGACCCCGAAACCCTTAACCTTATTAAAATCCATCTCAACTCAACTTTCTTCACCTGTAAAGGGATATGCTATGAACAAACAAAAAGGTACAACCATGGGGTCCTCCTTATCCCCAGTTGTCACCAATATTTTTATGGAACATTTCGAAGCCTTACCCTTAAATAACTTTCATCTTAAGCCCAAATGTTGGTTTCGATTTTTTTACGATGCCTACTTTGTTATGCCTCATGGTCATCCCTCTTTGATCTCTTTTTTCAACCATCTTAACAACATTTCACCCCATATCAAATTTACTATGGAAGTCCAAAATGAAAGCTCTCTTCCCTTCTTGGATGTTTTCTTTACCCGACTTCATGAAGGCACCCTCACCCACCAAGTCTATAGATACCTCCATGCCCATTCTCACCATCACCCTGCTTTGAAATCTATTGTTCTCAAAACTCTTAGTGCTAGAGCCATCCAAATTTTTTATCCTCATTTCCTTGAGAAAGAAAAATCCCACTTAACTAAGGCCCTCGTGGCCAATGGTTATTCAACTTCTCAAATTAACAAGACCTTCCATTTAGTCCTCCATTCTAAATCTAAAAAATCTCATTCCTCTTGCCCACCCTTAGTTCTCATTTCTCTTCCCCGTATCCAAGATCTATAGATCACATCTCTAACATTCTAACAAAAAATAATATTAACTCTCTTCAAACCACATAAAACCTTTAAATAGTTATTTAGAACAACTAAGGATAAATATGATCTCATGCTTAGCAAAGGAATGTACACAATTCCTTGCTCTTATGGCAAATCATACATAGGCCAAATTGATAGATCATTTAAAGTCTGTCTCAAAAAACATATAGTTGATACCTTCCATAATCGAATCTCTAAGTTAGTTATTGTTGAACACTCCCACAAATCTAATCATCTCATTTGTTTTGACCAAACTAAAATTCTAGCTTAAGAACCATGTTAGTCCTCTTGTATCATTCGAGAAGCATTGGAAATTGAAAAACATCGTAATAATTTTAATCGGGAAGATGACTACAAACTTAGTCAATATTGGAAACCCACTATTCATCATATTGATCATTAGGCCTTCTTCTTTTTAAATATTTTATTTTATTTTATTTATTTATTATTATTATAATTTAATTTCCTCTTTCTTTTCATTTTTTTTCTTTAATTTTACCTTTTTATCCTGCTTTTAATTATATTCATTCTTTTTTTTTTCTTTCTTTTTTAAGCTTTTCCTATTTTTAGCCATCTTTTTGTTACTTGGATATACAAACTTAACAAATTATATTTCTTAAACTTTATTTTCATTATGCCAAACTCTTTTATTATTTTAATCAATTTTCACAACTATTGAAACTATTTTATGTAAAACAATTAACCTTAATTTTGCAATCCTATAAATATCCACCAAACACTATTTTCTATTATTATTTCAACTTTATTTTATAAAGTTTATGTTTATAAAGCTTAAACAACATTATGACTAACTATAAAAACCTACACTCTCACATTTCAAAATATAAATTGTTTATATTTATATTTACCATTAAAATTGAATGCCAATTAATTTTCTTAATTAAATAAATATCTCAACCACAAATCTTATTATTAGTATTTTGTTTCATAATAATATATAATTAAATGTTGAGAACAAATTTTTTATTCTAATAGATAGTAAATTTTTAACTAAATTTAGAACATATTTTTAATTAAAAATCTTAAATATCAAATTCACTTTTTTAAATGGACAATTATTTTAGATAATTTACAAGTCACTTTATTACTAAAATTTTCACTATAAACCTTTGTTCATAAAAAAAAATTAACCCTCAACCAAAAATTTAAAAAAATGAACAAAATACCAAAAAATAAATTAACAATTTCTTGACTTATTAACTTACACCCCAATTATGCTACAGTGAATGGTACTCTCCTATTACGTCTTGGTTTTCCAGAGGTGCCATTCCTGCAACCGATAGATCAGACACCGACAGTTTAACAATTTTCTCAGTTTCCCTCATCCCAGTTGGAAATGAATTTCAACAGCATGGGAGGATGAGCAATGGCAACTCTACAGCCATTCCGAACTGCGAAGAAGAAGATACTGAGAATGTTTATTGAACCATCTTTCCTTGACTACCCGACAATATCTACAACCAGTGCTGTCCAAGCACAATTCGATGCCAATGACGCCTCTCCTGAAGACATCGGAGCACTGTGCAAACAGGGGCGTTTGAAGGAGGCACTGCACATCTTGAAAATTCTAGAAAACCCCATCGAATCTTGCATATATGTCGATCTCCTGCAGGGATGCACTAAAAAAAATGCCTTATCAGAGGGCAAACAAATCCATGCCCAAATCACGATGAGAGGATTCATGGAAGACAGACTTGTGGGAAACACGCTTCTCAACTTTTATGCCAAGTGCAGGTATCCGGTTGATGGTCGCAAAGTGTTTGATCAAATGCCTCAACGAGATGTCTGCT
>ML788598.1:405363-445897 GCA_009831015.1 Picea engelmannii
GATAAATCAAGCACAAAAATGTCATGGGTTAGAATATATATCATATCATCAGAAATCTCAAAATCTAACTCATGGAGGCGGGTGGGAGGGAAAAAGTGATCCCAATGCATACTCTCAGGAGAGTGCTCAATCCATCTCAGGAACGGATCATGAAGAGTCCATGGTTCAGGAGACTGAATCGAAGAATTTGAAAGCTGGCTACCTTGGACGTCTTTACAATTTGAGGCCCGAGGACAGATTAGCAAAAACTGAAAGGATGACTGGCCATTCCTAAAGGGAAGATCGAAAAACCATGACAAAAGGATTCCTCTTGAGGCACTCATCTGTCCCCCAAAATCTAGAATGAGATTTTTCCTTACAGGAGACTCGGGATAAGGGACATGTTTCCAAACCACACCTCTGGTGACATAGCAAGTTAAAGTGACCAAAGGGGGGTGGAAAATTATATCACAAGCATTCTTCTTCAGGGAAGTAACTTCCTCATTTTTATCAACATCTAAGCACAACGTTGGTTGGAAACTCTCTTCATAAGACAAATCTAAGTACTCAGATGGATAGTCATCAAAGTCCTCAAGGTATGACCGAAAATTAATCAGAGGGCATAGCACTAGGTCATCCTTGGGTTTCTGAATGAGGTGAGGTTCTTGTTGCCAGATGTCAAAATTATTTGTAACTTCAGGTGATAAATGCAAAGCCAACCTTTGGAAAGGACCATCAATGTCATAGATGGGATCCAGGTCATAATCAACTATATCCCACCTGCGTCTCCCAACATGTATGAACTCATCAATGTTATCAACAATGTCGTCATCTGTATCATAACATGCAAGGTTTGATTCATTCTTTTCCTCGTCATTTCCTTCATCATAAAGCAAAGCATCATCAAAATCTAGGAGAGGAGGGCAACTTACTATTTCTTCTTGTGCGGGGACTTCGAGGACTTTATCATTCTCGGCATATATTATTGTTTCATCCTCATGGATTGCTTCTTCATCTTTGATTGCACAGCAAGGAAAATCCATTTCGTTCAAAGCTTTCATTTCCGCTTCATTTTCTGAATCAAGGACTAAGGTGTCATTGGAAACTTGAAGTGGAAAACAACTAACCTTATCTTTGTTCCTTCATGCAGGAGAAACAGTTTCTTGGATGACTTCATTAGAGTGAGGAGTATGGGTTGGCCTTTCATCATCTTGTTTAGGTTCTTGTTCCTTAACCTCATCCTACTAGTCAAAAACTTGTTCCCTTCTTTCTTGTGGATCTTCAGCAAAGGTTTCGAGAGAAACTAGTTTTATCAAGCTGAGAGTGTCCATGGTATGGTCATTGGTCTTGGACAATGAGAGATGCTCTTCGATTCGAATGGCCATGTTGTGAGCTTCTACAAGTGTTTTCAGATTCTTTTTATTTAACAGGAAACTCAAATGTCCTTGAAGTACATTAGTATAGAGATAAACGAGGTACTTGTCTTCAGGACGATGGCTTTGAGGAATTTGGTAAAGCAACTTCTATAACCTAGCCCCGAAATATCTGACAATCTCAGGCTCTATTTGTTTTATGCCTTCAAGTCCTTTCGGTAATGATTGTATATCTTTTATTTTCATGGCCCAATTTGCAAGGAATATTTCTTCAAAATGGTCTATAGATGTGATGCTGGCAGCTGGAAGATTATCATACCATCTTCTAGCCCCTCCATCCAGAGAGGCAAAGAAGAGTTTCATCACCAAGTCTTCAGCCTCGTCGTTGATAGGGAAGTATTGAAAGAACTCCCAAAATTTTCTCATGTGAGAATCGAGACATTCTCCATTGATGCCAACAAATTGAGGGAGCCAATCCTTATAAAGAGGAGGCATTTTTCTGGGATATCCTGGGATTTTACTCATGTCCAAAGGCTTGTAGTTCCCCAGATCCCATTTTGAAGTCATAGTTGGCTTCGTCATCAATGGAGTCGCCAGATAATTTTCTTGAAACTATCAAAAGAAAAGGGAAAACACCCTAGTGGAGTCACCAGGTAAGCTTGTAAGATAAGTCTCTGAGGTAAGGCTTACCGAAAATATTTGTCATTGAGGAAAATTGACTCAGTGTTCCCCGACAATGACGCCAAAATGTTATCACACAGTTTGTAGCTAGGTCAAAAGGATAGAGGATTGAGGCCAAACTAGCGTAACAGGAACCTTCCCCACCCAATGTCACCTCAATGGGGAGGTTCTTTCTATTAAGGGAGGTTAACCCAGGGGAGATGTCCCCGGTAACCTGGGGTTTTGAAGAGGCTGAAGTATAAAGATCAAGGAAAAGTTTCCTCCTCACAGGTTACCACCAAAGGTCAGATAATCCGGCTAATAAGCCAATAAAGAAGTCTATGCCCAAAAGAGAACACTTGTCCAGAACAAGACAATAACAAGATAATATGTATGCAGGCTATATATTAGTGGGTTAGTACTTTTTCTGACTATCTGACAAATAATATATAAGCAATGTGAAACAACAGATATTAATAAGATGAACGCTTTGTCAATATAGCAATGGAGAAGTATCAATTCATCAATAACTACTGAGATGATAATCAACAATGTATCTAACCAATATTTTTTCAACAAATGCTTTCAATCATCATCTAATTGCTTATCATTAAAAGTTGTTGAGTCAAGATGGAATAACCAAGTGTGACGTCAGCCTAGTTAGGGTTAGCTAGTTAGTTAGGGTTTCAAAATTTAAATTTTTGAGAGTTGGTTTAGACACTAGCACTTCAATGTTGTGTGTCTAAGATCAGTGCCTAAGGGTATATGGAGTCATTCAAGGAAAGGACGCAAGGTTGAAGGAGTAACAGGCTAAAGACAAGAGGGAAGGGTTCTAGAGTGCTGCAATGGCAGGGCCCTATAATCAAAACCCTAGGGGAAAGAGGCTCACTCTGGTGTTGCTTAAGCAAGGCCTCATGCTCTTTCCTCCTTCTTTAGGTCAAACTTGGAAAAACGGCTAGCATAAGAGAAGAGATAAAACAAGAGGATCAAGTGAGGGAGAGTGTTGCAAAGGCAAGGCTCTATCACTAAAACCCTAGAAGATGGATGACCCTAGGTGTAGATAACCTAAGCCCGGGACATCACCTTCCTTTTAACCTTCAAAAATCAAAGCTAGCTTAAGGGAAGAAGTGAGAAGAGTGTAGCAAAGGCTAGGCTCTTTCTTCCTCCTTCAATGGCTAAATATTTCTCTCTAAGGGGACATGAGACAAGGATCTACTTGTGTGCTTGTCACCTGGGGTTTTAAAATCAGCAAATTTAAAAGTAAATTCAAGAATTATAACCTACAACCATTCAATTAAGAAGTTTTGCAAGAAAAACACTTACATATCATGATGAAAAGCATAAGCAAACCCTAGTTGTAAACCTTCCTTCAAGAGAAATGCCAAACATGCCAAGAAAATCCTTCCATCAAAAAGTGTGTCTCCTTTAAAAGACCAAATACCCAAACTAGGGCGCAAAAATCAGACCTCACAAATGTGAGTTGTTATGTTATGTTCAAATGAGGGAAAAAACATCCTCAATATATAGTGTATCATGACCTATAATTAAAATTAGGTCATTAAAAATAGTCGACAAGGCTACAAACCAAAATCATATTGTTTTTACATTAACTACTAAGTAAAAGACATAAATGAACAAAAGTGAGACGTCAAGCCCCTTTGAGGGAGACGTTAGGCCCTTTTGGGGCTAGTACAGCATCCAGAAGTCAAACATTAGCCCTTCCTGGGCTCCTCCAAGCTACCACACATGCCAACCATCCTATCAAACTGCCACGCGGTCAAGGTGACGTCTAAGCCTCCTGGGTGACGTCCTGGCCATAAAAAGGAAAACGTTCCATCTGAAGTGGGTCAACCCCCCTGAGCTGGGCTCAGCCAAAGTGTCCTGGGTGGAACGTCCTTCTTCTTCTCATGTGTAAAGGCTCGACCAATCATTGTCCTGTCTCTACCCCTGATGGGGTCCCAACAACCATCTGATGGGCTCTTTAGCCCCATGGAGGTCCGAGCTAATCATCTCCCCATGTGTACCGGTCCAACTGGTACATGTCTGTCAGGCATGGTCCTACACATCAAAAACTTCGCCCTCCATGGGCTCATTAGTCACAGGGATCATAGCAATTTCAATCACATTTCATCATTAATTTTATCAAATATATGCATAAAACCCCTGATATATCATTCAATAGCTCAAAGACATTACAATGACCTACTATACAAAGCCGAAGAAAAAGACAAAATGCCCTATTGGGCCAGCATCCATAAGAAAAGGAAATTTTCCAGAGGGTATCATCCAAGCCATGTAAACTGAGGTGATGTGGTCAAGGGATGTCCAAACATGCGGGTAGAGTGAAAGACAGGGGTGTACGGTATTACCTGTGGGTGCCTTTGTAGAAGGCGAGCTGTACCTGTCATGGATGCAATTCTTTCCAAGCCCTTTATAGCCTTTATTCTTTCTTTTCTTTATTGCCTTTTCTTATTTATTTTAATCCAAGGTCTAACTAGAGGAAACTACCTTGGCGTGGTGACAAAAGTTGACAGTGTTACCCACAAATACTTTCACATAGATGATAAGGCTGGCTCATGATGAGACCCCCTTCCCTTGGCCATGCAACCAAAGGTCATTTCCCTGGCGTGGTAACCAGATAATGGAAATGTCATACTGCTAGGTACCCATGAACATAATGGGTTGGCTCGTGATGAGACCCCCCATCCTCTTGGCTAGGTCTTGTTTTGTTTTTCTTCGGGTCCCTCTTCTTTCTTGCTGAGAGGCTTTTTATTGCCTTCTCGGGGATCCCTGGGCGAGGCATCTCTAGGTTTCATTTTTATGGCTTTTATCTTTTACCAGCTGCTTTTACCTTCTAGGCCTTTAGCCCCTTCTTCCCATGAGATAAGGTGTAACCCCACAAACAGATCATCCTAATGCCCAGACTAGGGTAATGGGGCAGATGAGTGGGAAATAAGATGTAAAAGTGATGACATGGCGGGAGCGGACGATGGCTCTTCAGAAATCCCCCAGTGGAAAACCAAAAACTATGGGTACAAGCTTGCTAGGGCACCCTATCAATCGCCCCAACCATGGTCAAGTGGGTCAATGTAAGATCCAAGCAGTTGTCAGAAACAAAAGGAGTAAGATGCATATATCTGAAGGTTATAATGATAAAAAATGACACATACCATGATACCCAGACCAATTACCTCATGGAGCAAGAGTCTTCTATGATACAAGTCCAAGCTGAAGGTGAGGGATGTTGTTGCTGCTGACAAGACAAGTCTGATGAAAGAGAAGAAAGATGGGCCCTCCAGGGCCATGCTTATGTCAATCCTGCTCTCGGTACTCCATGTCTAGGACTTGTGGGCCTCGAGACATAATCTCCTAGTTATCCCTAGAAATCGGGGATAACATCTGGCTCCAACTCGAGGACATGTTCCCACCGTAGAGCGCATGAGAACCTCAGCATCTCTGGCATAACCTGCATACCTGATCAAACTTGAAAGGGCATAAGTAATAAAGGTGGGGTGGTATTGCCACCCTGTAAAATATATGTATAAAGAGCAATCACAAATGCGAGTATAAAGTGAAATACTTAACTATAATTACCTATTGGCTGGATGTTGGTGTATTCGAACAACCAGTGCATTCAATCCAGTAATGTCCCACGATACTTGCCCTTGTGCTTCATCATAAACCAAAACAATGATAAATCAAGCACAAAAATGTCATGGGTTAGAATATATATCATATCATCAAAAATCTCAAAATCTAACTCATGGAGGCAGGTGGGAGGGAAAAAGTGATCCCAATGCATACTCTCAGGAGAGTGCTCAATCCATCTCAGGAAGGGATCATGAAGATTCCATGGTTTAGGAGACTAACTCGAAGAATTTGAAATTTGGCTACCTTGGACGTCTTTACAATTTGAGGCCCGAGGAGGGATTAGCAAAAAATGAAAGGATGGCTGGCCATTCCTAAAGGGAAGATCAGAAAACCGCGACAAAAGGCTTCCTCTTGAGGCACTCATCTGTCCCCCAAAATCTAGAATGTGATTTTTCCTTACAGGAGACTCAGGATAAGGGACATGTTTCCAAACCACACCTCTGGTGACATAGCAAGGTAAAGTGACCAAAGGGGGGTGGGAAATTCTATCACAAGCATTCTGCTTCAGGGAAGTAACTTCCTCATTTTTATCAACATCTAAGCACAACGTTGGTTGGAAACTCTCTTTATAAGACAAATCTAAGTACTGAGATGGATAGTCATCAAAGTCCTCAAGGTATGAACGAAAATTAATCGGAGGGCATAGAACTAGGTCATCCTTGGGTTTCTGAATGAGGTGAGGTTCTTGTTGCCAGATGTCAAAATTATTAGTAACTTCAGGTGATAAATGCAAAGCCAACCTTTGGAAAGGACCATCAATGTCATAGATGGGATCCAGGTCATAATCAACTATATCCCACCTGCGTCTCCCAACATGTATGAACTCATCAATGTTATCAACAATGTCGTCATCTGTATCATAACATGCAGGGTTTGATTCATTATTTTCCTCCTCATTTCCTTCATCATAAAGCAAAGCATCATCAAAATCCAGGATAGGAGGGAAACTTACCGTTTCTTCTTCTGCAGGGACTTTGAGGACTTTGTCGTTCTCGACATATATTATTGTTTCATCCTCATGGATTTCTTCTTCGTCTTTGATTGTACAGCAAGGAAAATCCATTTCGTTCAAAGCTTTCATTTCCGCTTCATTTTCTGAATCAAGGACTAAGGTGTCATTGGAAACTTGAAGTGGAAAACAACTGACATTATCTTTGTTCCGTCGTGGGGGAGAAACAGGTTCTTGGATGACTTCATTAGAGTGAGGAGTATGGTTTGGCCTTTCATCATCTTGTTTATGTTCTTGTTCCTTAACCTCATCCTGCTGGTCAAAAACTTGTTCCCTTCTTTCTTGTGGATCTTCAGCAAAGGTTTCAAGGGAAACTAGTTTTATCAAGATGAGAGTGTCCATGGTATGGTCATTGGTCTTGGACAATGAGAGATGCTCTTCGATTCGAATGGCCATGTTGTGAGCTTCTGCAAGTGTTTTCGGATTATTTTTATTTAAGAGGAAACTCAAATGTCCTTGAAGTCCATTAGTATAGACATAAACGAGGTACTTGTCTTCAGGACGATGGCTTTGAGGAATCTGGTAAAGAAACTTCTGGAACCTAGCCCTGAAAGCTTTGACAATCTCAGGCTCTGTTTGTTTTATGCCTTCAAGTCCTTTCAAGTATGATTGTATATCTTCTATTTTCATGGCCCGGTTTGCAAGGAAGATTTCTTTAAAATGGTCCATAGATGTGATGCTGGCAGCTGGAAGATTATCATACCATCTTCTAGCCCCTCCATGCAGACAGACAAAGAAGAGTTTCATCACCAAGTCTTCAGCCTCGTCGCTGATAGGGAAGTATTAAAATAACTCCCAAAATTTTCTCATGTGAGAATCAGGACATTCTCCATTGATGCCAGCAAATCGAGGGAGCCAATACTTATAAAGAGGAGGCATTTTTCTGGGATATCACGGGATTTTACTCATGTCCAAAGGCTTGTATTTCCCCGGATCCCATTGTGAGGTCATAGTTGGCATCGTTATCAGTGGAGTCGCCAGATAATTTTTTTGAAACTATCAAAAGAAAAGGAAAAACACCCTAGTGGAGTCGCCAGGTAAGCTTGTAAGATAAGTGTCTGAGGCAAGGCTTACTGGAAATATTTTTTGTTGAGGAAAATTGACTCAGTGTTCCCCGACAACGGTGCCAAAATGTTATCGCATAGTTTGTAGCTAGGTCAAAAGGCTAGAGGATTGAGGCCAAACTGGCGTAACAGGAACCTTCCCCACCCAATGTCACCTCAATGGGGAGGTTCCTTCTATTAAGGGAGGTTAACCCAGGGGAGACGTCCCCAATAACCCGGGGTTTTGAAGAGGCTGAAGTATAAAGATCAAGGCAAAGTTTCCTCCTCACAGGTTACCACCAAAGGTCAGATAATCTGGCTAATCATCCAATAAAGAAGTGTATCCCAAAAGAGAACACTTGTCCAGAACAAGACAATAACAAGATAATATGTATGCAGGCTATATATCAATGGGTTAGTACTTCTTATGACTATCTAACAAATAATATATAAGTAATGTGAAACAACAAATATTAATAAGATGAACGTTTTGTCAATATAGCAATGGAGAAGTATCAATTCATCAATAACTACTGAGATGATAATCAACAATGTATCTAACCAATCTTCATTCAACAAATGCTTTCAATCATCATCTAATTTCTTATCATTAAAAGTTGTTGCATCAAGATGGAATAACCAGGTGTGACGTCAGCCTAGTTAGGGTTAGCTAGTTAGTTAGGGTTTCAAAATTTAAAGTTTTGAGAGTTGGTTTGGACACTAGCACTTCAACGTTGTGTGTCTAAGATCAGTTCCTAACGGTATATGAAGTCATTCAAGGAAAGGACACAAGGTTGAAGGAGTAACAGGCTAAAGACAAGAGGGAAGGGTTCTAGATTGCTGCAATGGCAGGGCCCTAGAATCAAAACCCTATGGGAAAGAGGCTCACTCCGGTGTTTCTTAAGCAAGGCCTCGTGCTCTTTCCTCCTTCTTTAGGTCAAACTTGGAAAAACAGCTAGCATAAGAGAAGAGATAAAACAAGAGGATCAAGTGAGGGAGAGTGTTGCAAAGGCAAGGCTCTATCACTAAAACCCTAGAAGATGGATAGCCCTAGGTGTAGATAACCTAGGCCTGGGACGTCACCCTCCTTTTAACCTTCAAAAATCAAAGCTAGCTTAAGGGAAAAAGTGAGAAGAGTGTAGCAAAGGCTAGGCTCTTTCTTCCTCCTTCAATGGCTGAATATTTCTTTCTAAGGGGACATGAGACAAGGACCTACTTGTGTGCTTGTCACCTAGGGTTTTAAAATTAGCAAATTTATAAGTAAATGCAAGAATTATAACCTACAACCATTTAATTAAGAAGTTTTGCAAGAAAAACACTTACATATCATGATGAAAAGCATAAGCAAACCCTAGTTGTAAACCTTCCTTCAAGAGAAATGCCAAACATGCCAAGAAAATCCTTCCATCAACAAGTGCACCTCCTTTAAAAGACCAAATACCGAAACTAGGGCACACAAATCAGACCTCACAAGTGTGAGTTGTTATGTTATGTTCAAATCAGGGTAAAAACATCCTCAATATATAGTGTATCACGACCTATAATTAAAATTAGGTCATTAAAAATAGCCGACAAGGCTACAAACCAAAATCATATTGTTTTTACATTAACTGCTAAGTAAAATACATAAATGAACAATGTCAAGCCCCTTTGAGGGAGACGTTAGTCCCTTTTGGGGCTAGTCCAGCATCCAGAAGTCAAACGTTAGCACCTTCCTGGGCTCCTCCAAGCTGCCACACGTGCCAGCCATCCTATCAAACTGCCACACTGTCAAGGTAACGTCCAAGCCTCCTGGGTGACGTGTTGGCCATAAAAAGGAAAATGTTTCATCTGAAGTGGGTCAACCCCCCTGGGCTGGGCTCAACCAAAGTGTCATGGGTGGAACGTCCTTCTTCTTCTCATGTGTAAATGCTCGACCAATCACTGTCATGTCTCTTCCCCTGATGGGGTCCCAACAACCATCTGATGGGCTCTTCATCCTCATGGAGGTCCGAGCTAATCATCTCCCCATGTGTACCAGTCCAACTGGAACATGTCCGTCGGGTATGGTCCTGCACATCAAAAACTTCACCCTCCATGGGCTCATTAGTCACAGGGATCATAGCAATGTCAATCACGTTTCATCATTAATTTTATCAAATATATGCATAAAACCCCTGATATATCATTCAATAGCTCAAAGACATTACAATGACCTACTATACAAAGACAAAGAAAAAGACAAAATGCCCTATTGGGCCAGCATCCATAAGAAAAGGAAAGTTTCCAGAGGGTATCATCCAAGCCATGTAAAACAAGGTGATTTTGTCAAGGGATGTCCAGACATATGGGTAGAGTGAAAGACAGGGGTGTACGGTATTACCTGTGGGTGCCTTTGTAGAAGGCGAGTTGTACCTGTCATGGATGAAATTCTTTCCAAGCCCTTTATAGCCTTTATTCTTTCTTTTCTTTATTGCCTTTTCTTATTTATTTCATTTCTAGGTCTAACTAGAGGACATTGCCTTGGCGTGGTGACCAAAGCTAACAGTGTTACCCACAAATACTTTCACAGAGATGATAAGGCTGGCTCGTGATGAGACCCCCTTCCCTTGGCCATGCAACCAAAGGTCATTGCCCTGGCGTGGTAACCAGATAATGACAATGTCATACTACTAGGTACCCTTGAACATAATGGGTTTGCTCATGATGAGACCCCCCATCCTCTTGGCTAGGTCTTGTTTTGTTTTTCTTCCGGTCCCTCTTCTTTCTTGTTGAGAGGATTTTTATTGCCTTCTCAGGGATCCCTGGGCGAGGCATCTCTAGGTTTCATTTTTATGGCTTTTATCTTTTACCAGTTGCTTTTAGCTTCTGGACCTTTAGCCCCTTCTTCCCACGAGATAAGGTGTAACCCCACAAACAGATCATCCTAATGCCCAGACTAGGGGAATGGGGTAGATGAGTGGGAAATAAGATGTAAAAGTGATGACATGGCGGGAGCGGACGATGGCTCTTCGGAAATCCCCTGATGGCAAACCAAAACCTATGGGTACAAGCTTGTTAGGGCACCCTGTCAATCCCCCCAACCATGGTCAAGTGGGTCAATGTAAGATCCAAGCAGTTGTCAGAAACAAAAGGAGTAAGATGCATATATCTAAAGGTTATAATGATAAAAAAAATGACACATACCATGATACCCGGACCAATTACCTCATGGAGAAAGAGTCTTCTCTGATACAAGTCTAAGCCGAAGGTGACAGATGCTGCTATTGCTGACAAGACAAGTCTGATGAAAGAGAATAAATATGGGCCCTCCAGGGCCATGCTCAGGTCAATCCTTCTCTCGGTACTCCATGTTTAGGACCCGTGGGCCTCGAGACATGATCTCCTAGTTATCCCTAGAAATCAGGGATAACAGTCCCTTCATATACATCATGTTTTACCAAATCATTTAGGATTTTAGATTTTCTTTCGTTCATTTAATTTTTTATTGTGAATTTATTATATTTTGTAAATACATTTTTTGAATGTTTCTGTGATCTCAAAACATTAAAAAATTGCAACAAATTTCGAAAAATCCCTTGAAAAAAAACCAATAAATTTTGTTCTCCTTTAAATAAGATTGCTTATCGGGCCTTGGTTTTATGCCTTTTATTTTCGAAAAATATCTATACTTATAAACTTGTGGATACATCATCTCATATCGGATATCGGGATCATGTTTACATGCTATAACTTGAACATACGATACTCTCGATACCTGATATGTGATACAGTCGATACTCGAGGTCCCGATATCGGATATCAGACTTATCTTTAAACAAAACTCACATGATGATGATGATGATTAACGCCCACTAAGACCGAATTGGTCTATCGGACCTTAAGAGGGTAAGTGATTACTTGTGATTCTTTAGAATTGTGTTTCTGTGCTCGAAAAGCATTAAGAGAAGCTTTCCAATATCACCATACTTTTGTTGAGTTAAGAGGCTAGGAAGGTTGGTAATGTGACAAATATTTTGAAAATGAGATCTAATATGGGTAAAGGTTGGACAATCTAAGAGAAAGTGATTTTCATATTCAACCTTCTTAGTGTCACAAAGGTGACACACTCTTTCATCCCATGGCATTTTATGAATTGACCAACACCTAATTTCACTATGGAGCTCATGAGAATTTGTTCTTATCTTAGCAATGTTTATTTTTTTCTTTACACTTGGAAAAACAAATAGATAATTTTGATATTCTTTATTAGGGATTAGGGTTGATTACATCCTTATAATACCTTAATTTTCTTTTTTCCTCTAACTCTTTATCACACCACATTTTCTCAAATTTTGATTTGACATTTTTTTTAATAGTATCTTTATTCTGCAAAATGGTGTCATCCATGATTTCCCAATAGTTTAGCCAAGACCGGGCATCTTTATGCCATCCTCGCTTGAGTCTATGGTGGTCATGACTCGATTTTGAAGCAATTTTAGGAAGTCTCTTGTCTTCCATGTTGTTTAACTTGTTCTTATACATTAGGTATCTATTCATAGCCATGATATCAATGGGGGAGAGGCTTGTTTCTAAGAGGAGGATGGGATAGGGCGTATTTCCTTTAATTTTGACATTATAGGTTATAAAATTATTTTTTGTTTTCTCTATCTTTCTCCAGGATTCACGAGAGATACTACAACCCCAGAATTCACATCCATAAAGAATAACAAGTGTAACAAGAATCTCAAAGAGGAGTTTTTTCTTATCTCAACTCTAAAGATCAGTTGATTTACAATTGTTTTCAAGCCCATAATAATCTTTCCATCCCCCAATAATCATTTTCTCAATGTTATAATTCCAATTGAGCTTGTGGTGAATATCAATTCCAAGATATTTGTATGAAGTCACTTCCTCCAATTTGTTGTTGTCATATACAAAGGTATCATATATCACCGATGTTTTGATATCCGAGCATCATTTAGAATATGATTAAGGGTTAAGAAGAGAGTTAAGTATGGTTTAAAAGCAATAAAACACTGGAGTAAGTCTTAATTTGTACGGTTTTGAATGAGTCTCGAGGCTACAAAGTTGATTTATTACAACAGCTTGTTAATAAAATTGTATGGAAATTACAAATAAAAATGTTGGCTTATGAGTTATGGTGATATGAAAATTAGTTAGTATCATTTATAAAAATTACAAGAAATATGGAACCAAATATTAACCTTCAATTATACGGAATTTCCATGTTTCCATTGTCATTTTTACTGTTACTAGCTTCTGTGAATGTTTTGTTTTTCAAAATCTTTCCGCTGAACAACTTTAATTTTCTCCTACAATAGAAGTAAGTTCAATTTTCCTTTTACGTTTATCCTTATGAATAATTCATTGCATCATTTTTATTTGATTTCTCCTTTGAATAATTGTTGTAGGTGTAATAAAACGTCACCCAAAGGATCCAAAAAGCAAGCTAAGGCCACCGAAACAATGAAAGAAAATGTTGAAAATCCCAATGTGTTATTTTTCTCATATACTTCACACAAAGTTAGTGTCATTTGTAAAGAATCGAACGAGATGTATGAGTTTTTAGAGAAGGGATATTTCTCAAATGAATATCCATAGGACTCAGAAAACTTTGTGGATACATGTCGTTTGGCCCTCCATAAGATAGCAGCCAGACCAGTGCTAGCACCATATTTAGACATGGTATGTTGGGTTGTTTTTCATGTGGATTTAAACACTTGCACTATAGAAATCGAGGCAAATCAGGTAGTAGGGTCTTTTCGCCCTGAATATTTAAAGGTAATGTACAAATTACCCACACCAAAAACCAAATTAGACAGTCAATTCCTTGATGCATTTGTAAGAAAAGAAGTGATTGATATCAAAATACAGATGGATGAGTTAATTAAAGAATGGTTAGTAGATGATTCCATTTACAAAATCAAATCCAAAGGATTGTATCTTATTAACAGTTTGAAAGCATCTTCTATGACATTATCTACCATGTTATACCGACTATATGGAGAACCCAATTCTCTTCAATTCAAATTAGAATGGGTTCCTTTGATACATCAAGTTTTAGACAAAGGAAAAAAAAATTAACTGGGAAGTCATTTTATCTAGTAACTTGAAGAGTCAAGTTGAGAAAATATTGACAACTCTCCCTAGTTTTATGCCTCAGTTTTTCATGCTTGGTTATTTGATAGATGCATTATGTGCTAAAACTCCTTTCCCATTGATGAAATGTATTTGGTATCAATAATAACAACCTATTCATATTTATTACATAAAACTTTGTGGTTTAAATGTTAAACAATGCTTCTATGAGGTTTGTAACTATTTTATGATTCCATTACATGAACTCTTGTATGGTTACCCACCTCCTAGATTTTCAAATGATGCAATGGAGAGGATTTCATCTATTGGTGATTGGTTCATTGAAGAATATTTTTCTTATATAAGGATCTATGGGTGTGAGGCTCCTCCACATTCTCTCCCCAGGTATGTTCCATACAGGCTAGCTCTTAGATAGATTTCTTATCAAATAGTTGGGACATGCATAGCATTGGATTTAAAGTCTAGTTGAAAGAAGGTTCGGGCTTCTTTTCCAATCAAATTGGGGATTTTCACCCTATCTAATTATCAACATGCCAAAGTGGAAGCAACAACTCTTGAGAAAATCCAACTATCTTATATTGCTTTCGAAAACATGATCCTCTAAACATTGTGCATGATCATTGTCGGGATTTAAGAAATTCCATAGGTTGCAAATATGAATACATTCACTTTAATAAATTATTTTAAAGGGCTCAATCATATGAATAAGTATGCAAAAGAATTGAAGTCCAGAAGGTCCTAAGAGATAAATTTTTAGCCTTTCAAATACATAGGAATTTGTCTTTGGGAAATATATTTGTAATTGATCACCAATCTCTCCAAGGTCAAGACAAGAAATAATTATTAGAAAAGAAATCACAACCTTCAAATAATGTGTAGGTCAAGCAATTGGAACAAGGGAATCAGCCTCAGTCAAGTCAAGAGTTGGAGACACCACAAAAAAATGATCCACAAAAGAGTCAACTAGAATAAAACATATGTGCTATTGCAATTGTTGCTATTTCTAAAACTCCTCTAGCATCGTTTCCAAGTAATCATTCTACTGAGATTGTTTATAAGGATCCTTTAGAGACAGTAGTAGAGGAGACTCCTCCACTAGGTGAATATTTTTTCAGACTTGAAAAATGGAACAAATAGGATATGCTCCTCTCAAATAGGTCTTGATATTGGATGCATCAAAACTTGATGACCTAGAATTTATTGATGAGGTTGCAGATTCAATGGGAGCATTTTCCCATGCTAATAAGTGGTTTATTAGCAATCTCAAAAATATTATTAGTGAACAACAAGACAAAATTAATTATTTTAAGAACAATTTGCAACAATGAAAGCCTCTAGTTGAGGCAGATTATCAAAATCAAATTAATGTTATTGGACAAAAACACCAAGTTCAGCTTTAGAATCTTGAAAACCATTTCAAATAGGAAAAAAAGCAATTCCAGGAAACATCTCCAAGAGAAATTACAGAAAAGGACAGACAATTGTCATGGGAAGTTATAAAGGAAGAGGCTTTGACATCAAATGAATAGCTCAAATTATCTCAGGAAGATTTCTATCAAAAATTGAATCATGTTCAAAAGTTCAATAAAACCATGAATGATTTCTTAAACATTATAAAAGTTAAAATGTTTGAGTTTAAACATGTTCAAGATGCATTTGAGAAAGTGAAGAATTGCTAGAAAAAATACAAATCAACTCCAGATAACATCGCGTGAATATCTGAGATGGAGAAACTCAAAATCCAAATCACCCTCGACAGTTGGGTACATAAACTAAACCATACATACAACCTTGTCACAGATGTAATCAAATATTATTCTAACATTTTGGACAATGCAGTGGATATCATCATTGAGTTTTATGTACCTAATGTATGATTTTTGGGATTTTCAATCTTGGGAGATTCTTCCTTTATTGATCTCCAACATTAGAGAAAATACACTGAGAGATTGATTCAAGGATTATATAGGTGCGGTATGTAAGCAATAAACTAGTTCATTATCAATCCAACAAGATGCAATAAGACAAGTTCTTAGATGCAATAAGGCACAATATCATTGCGACAAGTTTCAATACATGAGAGGCGCAACCCCCATCACAACAAGTTTTGAGACGCAAGAAGGCAGAATATCATTGCAACATGTTTTTGAGATAGGGGAGCCACATCCTCATTACGACAAGTTTTCAAGACATCAGAGGTGCAACCCCATTATGAAAAGTTCTGAGACACAAGAAGGAAAAATATCGTTACGACAAGATTTTGAGACATGAGAAGAACAATCCCATTAAGACAAAGTTCTGAGATGTAAGAGGCACATCTCATTGCGACAAATTTTTGAGACATGAAAGGTACAACACCATTGCGACAAGTTTTTGAAACACAAAAGACATAACCCCATTGTGACTCAAGCCACGATTGTTTCCCTAATTCAAATGCTTTGGAAATGGGTTGAAGGAAGCAGCTTGGTGCCCAAGACAATCAGGCATGGAAATCAACTATCAATATTGAATCTTGATCATGATCCAACGATAGCCGAGTTTCGATGAAATTAGAGAATTGTGTAAGTGACAATCTTAGTCATATTTTTAATAGTTTCTTAGATTGACCATTCCATAAGGAAGATTGACATAAGAAATACCTAAAATCAATTAATTTAAAGGGTATTTGTGAGTCAATTTAAGTTAATTTCAATAACAGCCTATTATCAGTGAAGAGGCACATTGATTCATTGAAGCGACACAATGGTTCAGTGATGCACACCATTTGGTAAGATATATAAAACCATCAGAATGAAGAGTGAAAGTGTGACTTGTGATACATCTGAGTATACCTAAAGAAGAGTCACCAAAATATATGAGAGTGAAACTAAAAACTGAGCAGTGTGTGGAAGCGAGGAGCTCAGGAGGATTGTAGTACTTTATAGGTTGAATCCTGAACACCAGGGAGTTGAAGATTCCTTTCAAGTTGGTTCTTGAAGAATACAAGGCGTTGGAGCCTCCTTTCAAGTTGGTGCTTGGAGAAGCAAGGAGTTGTTTTTTCCTTGAGTAGGTGCTCAGAAAAGAAGGGGATTTGTGTCTCCAAGATTTGGTGCTCTAAAGAGGATTGGTGTCCTTCACAATCACAAATTATTCTTTATAAACTTTGTAATTCTTGTTAGATATATTTATAATTGATTTTAAATACAATTCTATTATTGATCTATTATGGTGATTAATAAAATAACAAATTAATTAATATTTTTTTTTTTAAATGGGTAATATCGATTCACCCCCCCCCCCCTCTAAGTATTTCCAACAATTGGTATCAGAGTAGATTCCTTCAAAATAGTCTAACCAATGGAAGGTAGATCCTGAAGAATCCAATGGATCAACAACAAGGAATGTCATCCAAAATAACAACATTGTTCACAAGAGATGACTATGTTTTTTGGAGAATAAGGATGAAGAGTCATATGGTGGCACTTGGATTTGATATTTGGAAATATGTAGAAGATGGATACACTACACCATCTTCCCCACCAATTGATGTTGTTGCAAAGAATTTATGAAATGACAATTCAAGGGGTTTTAATGCCATTATAAGTGGATTATCCATAAATGTATTTGTAAAAGTAATGCACTGCAAATCAGCCAAATAATTATGGGACAAACTTAAATTTATTTATGAAGGAGATGGAAAGGTAAAACAAGCCAAACTTCAAACACTCATAGCATAGTTTGAAAATTTGAAGATGAAGGAAGAAGAAAATATTGCAGAATATCTTCAAAGAGTAGACGAGATAGTCAACTCAGTTAGAGCATTAGGAGAAATAGTAGAAGACAAATATATTGTTCAGAAAGTGTTGAGATCATTTCCTATGAGATATGATGCCAATATCTCTACCTTAGATGATATAGACAACCTTGAAAAAATCACTATGGAAGAGCTTCATGGAATCCTCTTAGCCTATGAGATGAGGACAGGGAAAGAAAGGCCATATAAAGGGGAAATAACCTTCAAAGCAAGAAAATCAAAGAAGAATCAATATTAGGTGTCCAATGAAGATCAATCAGATATATCTGATGAAGAATTAGCAAACTTCATGAAGAAACTTAAGAAAGGAACTGGCAAATTCAAAGGAAAACTACCCCTTAAATGTTTTAACGGTCATGACAAAGTTGGACATTTTGTCAACAAATGTCCCCATCCAAAACAATAAGAAAGTGATGGTGAAGAAATTTACAAAGAGTATAAGGAGATTAAAACCAAAAACAAGAAGAAATTCCACAAAAAGAAGAAGACCTTCTACACCAAAGAAGGAAACATCTCATCTGAAGAAAGTGAAGAAGAAGAAGAATCAAAGCATCTATTTATTGGTATAGAGAAACATGATAATCCTACTAAAAACAATTTAAGTATGGATGAAAACTCTAAGGAGGAAGTCAAAGTAGATATTGAAGTATAATTGCTCAATGCTCTGGAAGAGCTCAAACAATGTAAAAAGAAGATTAAGTTGCTAAAAGGACAGTGACTAGAGTTTGAGGAAACACAGAAATCAAGAGAAAGAGAAATCTCAAAAACAGTCAAGGAAAATGAACAAATCATCATTGACTTGAATACTCAACTCCAAGAAGCTAAAATAATAGAAGAGGTCATAACTGAACAACTTAATGAAAAACAAAAAGACTGTGAGAAGCAAGAAGCTGAAATTGTCCTTCAGAAAAAGGAACTTGAGAAACAAAAGAATCACTCAAGATTTGAAAACAGTTCAAAAATATATGATGACATTTTGAATAGTCAAATATCACCAAAGGATAATACATGACTTGGGTATGATAAAAAATCAACCTCTGTAGATGTTCTTAAGAGCACCTTAAAAATTGAAAATAACAAGATGAAGAAGGCACCATTAAAGACCATTCATAATAACTAAAGTTTGCACCTCCCACAAAAGAAAACTGGAATCTAATGGCTATAAGAACTCCTCATAAGAGATATCAATACATATTTCTTGAATATTTCTACTCTTGCAATAACTTTGGACATAAAGCAGTACATTTCAAGGCTTATGAAAAAACATTCATAGAAATAATAAAAAATATAAAAGCAACAAAAATTATCCGTAGAATAGAAGCTACAATCATTCTCTCCAATACAAATGTTCAATGTTGAATGCAAGAAGTGAAAAAATTGTGGTCATCAAACCAATGAATGCAGGATAACCACAAAAACAGTTTCTTTTATCACTCAAGATAAGAAAAAATGGAAAAGAAAACATATGGAAGATACATAATGCAAAGTAGCTCTGTATGCCAAGAACAAAAAGTGTCAATGGTACATTGACAATGGATGATCGAAACATATTGTTAGAACACGCATAATTTTGAGCTTTTGAGATTTATATATTTTACCTCTTAGAAATAACATTTTATCCAAAAAAGCAAAAAACTTAGAAAGAGACCTTTTAAAATTAAAATAAATCCATTGGTTGTTATTTATCAATAAGGCACTTACGATATCTATTGTCAATGAGTTACTCTAATTTGATCGAATGATCCTAATGATTTCTGAAGTTTAGAAGTTGCCTGAGTTTTAAAAGAAAGTCTTTAACGGACGCTTCGCGCTTCGGGTATTCCAGCAAACCTAAACAACAAAAACCCTGAAACTTCGAAGTCCCGAAGATAGTCACTCATGATAATTCCTAAAGGAATTACGAACACGAGTCATAGGAAACGTGTCCTTTAAGAATCTTTTCTTGGGTTGACACATGGCACTTATTTTTGACATTTACGTCATATGATTCACATGTTTTTAAGTGACACATGGAACCTCTCTTTTCTTGACACGTCATCAAGAATGTTGTCATCTCTATCATGTCACTCCGAGAGATTGTTCTTCAGGATTTTTTTATTTCACAATCCTCAGAGTATCAAAGCATCGAAGTAAAGTAATTACAAAAAGTAAAAAAGGGTTTCAAAGAGTTAATAAAGCAGTTAACGACTTTAATTAGTCATGATTAAGCATTAATTAATCACTTTGCAGTTTCGGGCTTCAGAAAATTTCCCTTGTACTATATTCTAAACTTTTGAATTCTAAACTTCCAAAATGCTTAAATTTAATACAATGTTTTAAAACATGATTAATTAAGACATAAAAGTGATTACTTAGAGATTAACTTCCCCATGAATTCGGACTTCGGGAGATTTCCACCCTGTCACATCCAAAACTTCTTAACGTGAACCGTTGAAGTATTAATGACATTTATGATTGATTAAGGTTAATGATTTCAATTAAATATTGTGAATCACCAGGTAATGAATTCCATTAAGTTTAAAAAATTCTTCGTCAGAAGAGCTATACGAATATCAATAGACTTTTTGAATAAAGCACTTTGAATTTCAAAATCATTTTTACCATTTGCAATCAGCAGTTTTTTATTCAGTGTAGAGCTTATAGACTTCTGTTGTCACAGGTAGGATAATTTTGTTTCCTTGAGGATTATGGCACCACGAAAAGCTGCAAAGAATCTTGATGCATCTACTGATGATTCAAATCCAAACACAGACGTTCTATCATAAACAACTCCGTGAGTTGTGGAAGCCATTAAAACATGGAAGTAGGTGTTCAATATCTTGGAGCATGAGATTATTAACTATCCAGACGACTCTGTTGAGGAAGACGATGAGTCTTTTGCAACTAATCCTAGATTTGTAACACAATCGGAAATGCATAAGATCGATGCATGGCCCAAAATTATACCCTATAATGATATGATAAATTGGGCTTTCGAACATGTCGACATCCAAACCAGGAGAGTCATCAACCACCAGCAGATTGTCGTCGGATCTTTCCGACCATAGAACCTACAAGCAATGTACAAGATTTACCCTACCCCTAAATACACATACAATTCCACATTTCTTCTAGATTTTGAGAGAAGGGAGTGCACTCAATATGATAGAAATGGTCATGATATAGTCAAGACCTTGTGGGGACATCCAGTAAAATTCAGAGCCGACACTCATGGTATCTATGCCACGACGTCTTTAGACGCTCACATGTTGTATATATCCATGATGCTTTGTCACATGTTTGGGAAGAAGAACCCTACAAACTTCTCATTTGAGTGGGAAGCCATCATGAATGAAGTAACCGAGGGTTACACCTTCAATTGGGATAAAATTCTATCTGATAATTTGGCCAAGGAAATTGTTGAGTATAAATCAACAAAATCAAAAGGGCAACTTGTTCCTTTTTACATGTCAGCATATATTGTGGATGCCATTTGTTTCATGACCCCTTTTCCCATGATGAAATGGAGTTGGACCCTAGCCAGTTCTGATCCAATTCATTTCTACCACTCCAAATTATGGGAGGAAAATGCCAAAGATTTATTTTATGAAATTTGTCGGAACGTTGTGGTACCTGTTCACATAGCTATATGTGGTCACCCACTGCCCTGGATTTCAAAAACAATTATGGGGAACTTAGGAAAACTTGCAGACTGGTTCATTAAGGAGAATTTATCATATATCAAAGTATTTAGTTGTTTTGTTCCTCCTCATTCCCTCCCACATTTTTTACCTAACGGGATGGTATGCAGAGAAGTGGCATACCAAACAGTAATAGGAGGTATCAACAAAGAATTGAAAGAATCTCAAAAAAATGTTTGGCCAACTTTTTCCATTCAAGTTGGCATGTTCACATTATTAGATTCGGTCATTCTAAAGTTGAGGCCACAACCCTGGAAGATGTCAAATTAGTTGACATCAAATTCAAGAAACATGATCCACATAAGATAGTGGAAAATCATTTGGCTCAGATTAACATGAAGCGATACATCCATGAGAATTCTCCTTATGATGAGATGTTTTGGGGAGTTAGATATTATGAGGAAGTTCAAAGAAGATTCTAGACTCTGCCTCCTGACCAACAAGTTGGTTTCCTCATCTTTCAAAAGCACAGACAAAATAGTTTGCCAAAGATATTGCAAGGAGAATCAAAACCCATGCCTTCTTCATAGGAAGCTAGATCCATAGGATCTGAGCCGAGCTGTTCTGATAAGCATAAAATTGAAGAAGTCCCAAAAAGCCCAGAAGTGTTTTTTCATGAAATAAGAGAATCACTGTCAGGACTGAATGATCCACAAGTTTTATCTTGGTTCGAAGATTTCATGAATCCGAGACAAGTTGTTCCTCATTCAATGCCAACTACTTTTGTTGGCACTCCGAATACAACAAGACAGGAACCTTCCATAGAAATTATTTCTCCTATTACATCATTAACCCCTTTACAAACCAGCTTCATAAATCCTAGTTCCAAACTCACTTTTGTTGGTGATATTACTCGTATCTTTCCTGAAGAGATGCCTCCCTCAAATTTATTTTTTAGCAAGAAACGAAAAGCTATTGTAAAAAGAGAATCCCACCAGAAGGATGGAGTAATCACTAAAAGGAAAAGATTGGTGTATGACGGGAAATACCAAGATGATCCTGAGTTTTTGAAAGAAGTTGCAGGTTCACTAGGGGATTTTTCCACTGCCAATCAATGGCCAGTGGACAATTTAACCGAACAACTATGACATAAATGTCTCTTGGTAGGGTAATTGCAAAATGAGATACAAAGTATAGAGAATATTGTTAGGAGCAGGATGAAACATGACATTGAACAAATCAGGGCTAGTTATCAACATCAAATGAAGCAATTACAAGATAACCTTGAGCTTCTCTACCAGAGTTCACAAACCATCCAAGGTTTGATCACTCAACGTGACGATTTGATTGAGAAGTTGCAGGGAAAATTGACCCTAACAGAGAACACAACGATAGATATTACTGCCTTCAAAACACAAGCATCAAAAATCAATGAGAAGATGGAAGTTTCCCAGCAAGAGATCTATAAAAAAGTAGATGTTATTAAAAAATACTATTAGGTAGTAGACCTTTCTCTAAAATATATTTGTGTCAAGGAAAAAGAGGCATGTGCATCCTGGTCTAAGTTTCAAGAGGTTCTCATATGGAAGAAGAAATCTAATACCCCTAGTCTTCCCCTTCTCTCTCATTCTGAACAAGTAAGAGGCGAAATGGCCCTAAAAGACTGGGGAAACAATTTGGAAGAAGGAAAGAAACTTGTCAAAGATGTAAAAGAGGCTTGTCTAGAGGCATTATCTTCAATAAATAAATAAAATTATTGAATTCGAAGGGAATAATATCTCATAGGCATTGGGGCAAATTGAAATAGAAATGAACCAACAAAGCTCTAGAAAGAACAAGGAAAATACTCAGGTGGTCATCCGAGAGATGAGCCAGATTGATTTACTTAAAATCAATGAATGGTTGGTTAATCAAAGTTCACAATATCAAGTCACAGTCCAAGAAGTGAACAAGATCCAGGAGAAGCTGCCACAAATACAAAAGAAAATGTTTTCCTTTGAATTGAATGAAAGGATTGAGCCTTCAAGATTCTTGGTAGCATTGATAGACATGTGCACCTAATGCATTGAACAAGGAAAAGCGAGTGTATCCGAGAGAAAATGAAAAATCATGCACAACGTCCACTTTCTCCACCCACTCTACCTTTCATCCTCCAACATGTTACACTCTACACGTCACTTACCCCGTCTATCCCTACCACCCGTATTCTTGCATCCACTCACCCCACCTCCTTATTGGACACTTTTTCCCACATCATCCTATTCGTGAACAATTATTGTTCCCCATAACTGTTAGTCATCCCATAACTAGCCAACGCTGATCTACTTGTCTAATTATTCCCCCCATGCCTTCAACTGCAATTATTTATCCCATTGAATGCATTTGAAGGGACAGATGGCAACGATATCAAATGAGAAAGACAGTAAGCCAAATTTTTTTGGTGGCCTTAATGGACATGTGTACCGGGCTTAAAGATCAAAGGAAAACGAGCACATCTACAAGCAGGAGAAGAGATAGAGGAAGCGCTAGCAAAACTCAACAATATTTGCATGTTTTTATTTTATTCGGATGTATTCTATTTTTAGTCATATATTGTGGGAAGTCCAATGGTTTTCAGTTGCAACAAATTTTGTATAAATAGATAGATTTTAGATCTATTTGAGGTTGCTTCTTGCCAAATGTAAAAGATAAACTCTTTTGAGTATTAATACAAGTGCAGATAGAGATTCTAAGTTTCGTTCAATTTGAGTTATGTGTTTCGTTTGTGTTTCCATTTATCTAAATTTCTTTCTGTAGTTCTTGAAGAGTGAATGATTACAATTTAGTACTACATCTACTTTGATCATATTATATCAGAAGTTCATTCAATAATAACTTTTCCTCTGTTATTACTGTGAGTAAAAAAAGACCTGTGATCTGCGTGAATTACTACATTTTTATCTTCTTTTCAAGGGTGCATCTTCTACTTTTCTTCTACTGCAAACAAGGTGAGACTTATCTATAATCGATACCCGATTTTGTTTAACAGTTTTGTAAATAATTTCTACATCATTTGACATTATATTTGCGACTCAGATAACGAGATACAACCTTTGTACTGTCTTGTGATTAATTTCATTTAAAGATGATTTCTTAGAAAACTGAAGGTAGAAAAATCACTCATAAAAAAATTTCATTTAAAACCTTTGATGCCTGACATTATTCTTTGAGATTTATAATCAATCACAGGAACAATATCTTTTTGGTGTCGCTGCCGAGGATGGAGAAACAAAATCATTTTTCCCTGGGAGAAAAACAAAGTTAAATTTTGGTCTTTGATGGTGAACAAAGATTAAATACGTGGATAAGGCTTACTTTATCTTTCACTTGGTGACTCCATTGTAGACAAAACTGGTATTCGGTCGAAATAATATCAGGAAAAACCTAAACGAAAAGTAGACTACGCCAGTTTCGGATTCCGAAAAATTGTTGAAACCAAAGGGATATCTCAGACAAACTTATGCATCAACAGTTAAGGTCCATCAACCTATAATTACACAAGTTAATGCTAATATTATCGCTGAATAACTAAATCTTAAATAAAATTTTAAACAAGTTCATTATGCAGAAGCATCAACAAGTAAAATTGAAGTTAAACTTGAAACTCTAGAGGTAATTATTCCTGAAATAAAATTTGAGATTGACCAGACCATACATGTTTCATTGATAGATACTTTTACCAGTGAAAACAAAGAATCCATTTCAATCCCTACTATCATTAGTACTCACCCGATTCTTTCTATTCCCAAAGTAAAAGTTTTTGTTTCCAAAAATCCTGAAGATTATTTTCTATACTCAGATTCATCCCCTATTACTTCTTCTATATTTACATCAGGTAAACCTAAGGAACCAAGCTCGATTTTTCCTTTTCCCCCTCATCTAGATCTTCCATCTACTCATGATTATTTTCCCAAATTTCATTCACAACATCCCGAAGTAGTCCAAATATAAACATATCAGTATTTTGAAGTTTTTGAAAATATCCTCTTTAGTCCTCGAATTCTGTCTCCTAGACTTCCAATGGCCAGTGCTAGGGTTGTTGGTGCTGGAGGTGTCAGAGGTGCAAGGTATGGTGGAAAAGATCAAACTCCTAGGATCTTTTCCAAGGTAGTTGTTAGGTATGCTCCCTTAGTTCTTCCTATTGTCCAGCATGATTTACCCGAAAATTACATGAAGAGCCTTCCTAAATTCACAGGAGAAGGGGATCTAACAAAAACATATTATATAGCCCTTTTCGATCAATTTTTTGATATTCTTGGCATTGAGCACGAGGAAGTTTACATGAGACTGTTAGTACAGACTTTTGAAGGAAAGGTAAGAACTTGGTTAAGAGAACTTCCAGTAGGTTCTATGTGATCATATAATGAACTGGAAACTTCCTTCCTAAGGAAATGGGGCGAGAAAAGAGATCATTCTTATTACTTAACCGAATTCAGAGCCTTTAGAAAGAAAACTTTTGAATCAGTCCTAGAATTTATCCAAATATTTAATAATATTTATCACAAAATCCCAGCTGAATTTAAACCTTCTCAACCAACTGCAAAGGTCACTTTTGCAGGGGCTTTTGATTCTAATTTCGCTCTACTTTTGAGAGAAATAAGATCCACTACTTTAGTGGGGATGAAAGATGATGCTATAGAGATTGAATCCAACATGATGGCATCTAAGAAGTTAAAAACTAAAGTTGAGATGGGAACAAGAGAACCCATGCGTTTTAAAGAACATGCAGGCCCCTGTAGATCTGGAAAGTCTGCAGAGGAAAAAATGGATGAGATGGACAAAATTATTAAATATTTATCGAACAAAATTTATAGGATGGAAATAGAACAAGCCAAAATTGACCCATATGTTAGGAGAAATCCTAATCCTCAGATACAACAAAAGAAAATAAAAAATGAGGATCAAAAGATTCAAGATCCATTTAAAACTGAAAATTTCATGCAGAGAGATGAGGTGCAAGATTATGAGGAAGATCTAAACAACCTGAGCGATGATGATCTTGAGCCTCACCTAATCAAACAGGATTATGAGAAATCCTTATATCTGGAATCTCTGTTTAATAATGATGACAACATCAACAATATGGGGGATTTTACATACAAAGGTATCGCTGACTCAATAATGGTTGAGCTTCAACATAAATATGATTTGAGGCCAAGAGTAAAAGGTTCTACAAATATTCCACCAAAAAATATGTTATCACGAAACAAAGAAAATGAGGCAGTAGTTACAAAACCATCAACTGAAATGCAAGTTGCTCGAATAAATAAAGTTGAAACGAAAGAAGTACAAACTAAGAAGCCAGAAAATACAGAAGTTGAAGTTCAGACCATGGAAATTGAAAAACCAATTGTGATTTCAATTTAGAGAATGAACTCGATAAAATTAAAATTCCAATTGCTCTGGTTGAACTTGTTAGGAACCCGATCTATAAAAAACAAATTGCTAAAGAAATAAAAAAAATTGATGTTGAATGTCAAGCTGATGTTATCAATTTGCAGGATGAAAAACCTACAATCATGTTTGGACCACACATTGAAAATAGTAAGGATTTTGTTGCTTCGTTCTATATTACATTAACTGTGCACGATCATTTACTTCACAATTTCATACTACACTCAGGAGCCTCGCATAATTTAATGCCTAATATTATCATGGAAAAATTGGGCCTTGAAATTAACAGACCTTATCAAGATTTATACTCGTTTGATTCTAGAAAGGTTAAGTGTCAAGGTATGATTAAAGATTTAGTTTTGAACCTTGCTCGGGTTCTTGTGAAAAGTATCCTTATGGATGTGGTTGTTGTTGATGTTCCTTCCAAGTATGGTATGCTTATATCCAGATCTTGGGGTGCCAAGCTAGGAGGATCGGTTCAGGTAGACATGACCTATTCTACAATTCCAATTTTTGGTGGACAATTTACTCGACTGTACGGAGAAACTAAACTGGCGTGTACTATAAGTGACCCTCAAAACCCTAATAACTACCTAGTCTATGTTGTTGATCAAGACTTAGGAAATTGTATATTATCTATAGATGATGATTTTGAAGAACGTATAGAAGAAGAAAATCAAAAAATAGAAATTTCAAAGAAAAATATAAATGTTAGAGAAGGGATGTGGAAAATGTTCTTCGATGGTGCTTCATCCTGCAAAGGAGTTGGAGCTAGAGTTTTATTCATGGCACCAGGTGATGAGTATGTTATTCCTTTCTCTTATAGATTACAATGGTGTGTTGATTACACCAATAATTTATGTGAATATGAAGCTTTAGTTTTAGGATTAGAAGCTGCAAGAAAATTAAAAATCGAACATTTGATAGTTTATGGTGACATTGAGCTCATTGTAAAAAAATTAAAACAACAATATCAAGCTAAGCATCCAAGATTGAGATCATATATAAATTGTTCCTGGGATTTTATAGAGAATTTATTCTCGTCCTTTAATATTCGCTCTATTCCCAGAATGCAAAATCAACAAGCTGATTCTTTGGCCAAAGTTGTTGCAACTTTCATACCACCTACTATTTTGAAGTTGAAATATCATATTGAGATGAGACATAGAACTTCAATTCCAAACAATGTTCAAGATTGGAAAGTATTTGAAGATGATGAACAAATCAAGCAGTTCCTGGAAATGGTAGATGAGTTTTTTGAGACCCACATAGATCAAGAAAATCAGAATGATCCTTCTTGGATTATGCAAGAAGTAGAGAACACAGAAAAGTTCCAAGATAAAATTGCAAATCACTGCATGCTCTTACTTAAAAACAATCAAATTCCCAAAGGTTTTATCCCTCTAGAAAGTTTGTTTGACCAGGATGATATACCTTTAAAGTCTACTTTGCGACCTCAACCCGAAGAAGTTGAAGAATATAATGTAGGAACTAATGAAAATCCCAAAATGGTCAAAATATCAAAATATCTTCTGACACAAATAAATAGTAAATATGTTGAGTTACTTAAACAGTATAAAGATATTTTTGCATGGTCTTATGATGATTTAAAAACTTACGATACTTCTTTTATTGAACATAAGATTCCCTTAAAACATGGTATTAAGCCTTTCAAGTAGAAGCTTAGATAGACAAACCCAATTTTTCTGTCGGTAATAGAAAATGAGGTTAAAAAACTCCTTGATGCAAAAATCATCGTTCCCCTCAGATACTTTGAATGGGTGGCCAATTTGGTCCCTATTAGAAATAAGAACGAGGAAATAAGATTCTGCGTTGATTTTAGGAACTTAAATCATTCTTCTCTTAAAGATAACTACCCGCTCCCAAAAATGGACCATGTTTTAGAGAAGGTAGTAGGGGATAACATAATTTCTATGATTGATGGTTTCTCAGGATATAATCAGATTGTTGTTCATGAAGATGATAGAGAAAAGACTGTGTTTACTACTCCATGGGGAACCTTTATGTATGATAACATTCCTTTTGGTTTAATGAATGCAAAAGAAACTTTCCAGAGAGAAATGGATATTGTGTTCGTCGGTGAGAGACAAGTTTGTTGTTATTTATCTAGACGATCTGATATTTTTTTCCAATTATGATGCAGAACATTTGATGCACCTCAAAAAGACTTTTGAAAAATGCATAAAATTTGGTTTGTCCCTTAACCCCAAAAAATCACACTTTGTTATGCAAGAAGGTAAACTTTTAGGTCATATAGTTTCAAAAGATGGAATCAAGGTTGATCCTAAACAAATTGGGGCTATTGACCTGGTTAATATTCCTAGAAATAGAAAAAAGATACAATGTTTTTTAGGTAAGATCAATTTTTTGAGGAGATTTATTCCTAACTTTGCTGAAATAATCAAATTGATTACAGATATGCTAAAAAATGACAACGAAGTAAAATGGACTGCAGAAGCCAAAGCGTCTTTCGAGCGTGTTAAGAAAGCTATAGGAGAAGCACCAGTATTGGTAAGTCTGAACTATACAAAATAATTCTTAATCTTCTCTTTCGCTTCTGAACATATTGTTGCATCAGTTCTCCTTCAAAAGAATGAAGAAGGATTCGAACAACCAAAATCATTTTTGATCAAAAGCCTCATGGACGCAGAGCTAAGATATGATATACTTGAAAAACAAGCTTATGCAATGGTGAAGGCTCTCAAGGATTTCAGAACATATGTCTTGCACTTCAAAATAATTGCTTATGTACCAACAAATGAAATTAAAGATATCTTGGTTCAACCAGACAATGATGGAATAAGAGGTAGATGGTTGGCTAAAATTCAAGAGTTTGATTTAGAAGTGAAACCAACCAAGCTAGTGAAAGGTCAAGGTATGGCAAGGTTGTTAGCTTAATCAAATTTCAGAGTGCTTGGAATAAATAACTTTGAATCACATGATTCTCTCCTAGATATAGGGGAAATTGATGATCAAGCACCTATAATTCAGATTGAAGATAATTTTTCTTCCTCTTCCTGGTACTGCGATATTATTACATACATCCTTACTCTTCAATTCCAAAATAACATGAATCCTTCTAAAGAAACAACTTTAAAGCTACATGCAATTAAGTATTGCATTATTGATGGCAAGATATACTGGAAAGACCCTTTGGGTTTCTTGTTATGTTGCCTGATAGAATCTGAAACAGAAGGTGTCATTGACGCATTTCATGAAAGAGTATGTGGAGGACATCATGCCTGGAGAGAAACAACTTACAAAATTTTAAGGGAAGGATATTATTGGCCAAAATTATGTACTGATGTAAATGCAAGGGTCATAGCTTGCAATCCATGCCAACGGTTTGCTGGTAAGCAAAGTCTTCTTGCCTTACCTCTAATTCCAGTAAAACCTTGAGCTCCTTTCCAACAATGGGGCCTAGAATTCATTGGAGAAATTCATCCACAATCAAGTGCTCAACATAGATGGATTCTAATCGCTACTGATTACTTTACGAAATGGGTTGAAGCCATTCCAACTCGGAATGCTACAAATTCGGTAGTAATAAACATTTTGGAAGAAAACATCCTAGCAAGATTTGGTTTTCCTAGAAAAATAGTTACTAATAATGCTCAGGCTTTTAAATATATGGCAATGATCAATTTCTCTCAGAAATACAATATTATTTTAGGTCATTCTACAGCTTATTATCCTCAGGGAAATGGGTTGGTTGAATCATCTAACAAGAGTTTGATAACTATAATCAAGAAATTTTTGACAGGAAATAAAAAAAGCCTTGGCATACTCACTTAAAGTACGCCTTATGGGCAAACCGAATTGGCACCAAGAGATCTATAGGTATGTCTCCTTTCCAATTAGTTTATGGTACTGATGTTATCCTTCCTATTAATCTTGCTCTTCATGTGATGAAACTTTGGTAGGATGAAAATGAAGAACCAAACGTTGTTATGAGAAGAATGGATAAAATCATCGAAGTTCAGCAGAATAGAGTAGAAGTGGATGATAAGCTTCAAAAGTACCAGGATAATATGAAAACCCTTTTTGATAAAAAAAATCCAAAGATAGGGAGTTTGTTCCTTGCGATTTAGTTTTAAAATGGGAAGCTAGAAAGGAAGATGCAGGGAAACAGGACAAATTCGATCATCTCTGGTTTGGACCATTCAAAATTACAGTTGCTAAGGGAAAAAACTCATTCTCACTGGAAAATATTGATGGAGAAATTCTTGACGCTCCTATCAATGGGCGTTATTTAAAACATTGCATGCAATAATTACATTTTAGATTTCCATTGTATATATCGGATTGGATTAACATTGGCATTTTAATTTTCAATTGTTCTTTCCTTTTTGTAAATTACCCGAGTCATTTGATCATCTGTTGTAAATATTTTCAATAAATTTATGATTTCTTGATATCATTGAAACGAAAAATAAAAACATATGTATCACATATCATCTCTATTCCACAGGATTTTATGAAAATTTTCATTTTATTCCTCTTTCAGAATAGATCTTGTTGAACAAGAGATGAGGCTGAATAATAATTCGACACTCATTTTTCAAACATTTGATTTGTCTAAAAACAGGCGATAAATTAATAATCTGCCTTGCTAAAAATTCAAAAGGAAAATAAGGTATGGTTCCTACTCTTCTTATAGTTCAAATAAAATTGTAAGAAAATTATGTTTGAAATGAATGTGAAGGAAGTTTTTCTCATGATAATATTATCACCTGACCTAAGAATCAGAGAGGTATAAAATTAAAACTTAAAGTGTCATGCTGATAAATTCCAAATCCATCTCTGAGACGAAAATGAAAATGATAATAAATAAACTCGAAAAAAGCCTGAACTAAAGACACAATTTCGTGTGGGATTAGGATATTTTGTTTCAAATGCTCTGAATCTTTGATTTGGTTACTTTTTACCTATCCCGGGATTTTTATTCACTACATATTTTATTTTTCCTTTCTCCCCCTTTTTAGTCTTCATAGAAAGAAAGAAACTTACCTTGACTCTGAAACCTTAAAAACATATTTTCAAAACAAGATTAGGCAAAAATGTTTATGTTCCTTTGATTTTAATTGAAAAAGTATGTCTAGGATAATCTTGATAATTTTTTCTCTTCTATCAAACTTTAAACTAAGTAATTTGCTCAAGGTTGATCCCTGAAAGATTAGGATTCCAATAAAAAAAATTCCTATAGGCAAAGTTGTATTGAAAATTGGAAGAAAGTTAGTTTCAGAGTATTCTTAAAACTGTTGACAAACCTTCTTTTCAAAATTTAAACATATATCATCTCTTGTATGTTACATACAGATTGATTGCCCCCACTTCAAAATATTAAAATATAAGACAGATGGTGAAAGGAAATTCATAATTTGATTGCCCCCATCTTGTCCAAAAGAGATGATGAAAGGAAATTCATATATTGATTTCCCTCATCTCAACGAAATGCAAAAGTGTTAATTTAAGTGGTGAAAGGAAATTCAATGGGAGAAGTAGATAACTTCATCGGGGTATTGCACATGCTTGGTGGAAGTGAAGCAATATCTATGATATTTATAAGGTTGTCATGCATATCCATATATCATACTTTGTTATCTAGTTCTCTTTCCAGTGATATTTACATCCTGAACCAACTAGGGATTCCCTAAATAAATTGTTACATCTGCTTAACCTTGAAGCAAACAAAGTTAGTCGAAGACTGATATTTTAGTTAAAGTTATTTTGATTATCTTAAAAAAATATAAAATCAGTTTTAGGAAAAGGAAGTTTTAAATAACCTAACCTAAGATCAAACATTAAGTATGTTTTGAAGGCTTTTTGAGATTTTGTTAAGTTCATTTTTTCTATGTATGATTAATTATTAAATAAAAACAGGAACATGTTTTTCAAAAAGAAATAATGACTCCATTTACCCAATAAAGTAACTTGTTCTATTGTTCTTTCGCGCCTCACGGGGAGCCACAATCCTCAAGTGGATCCTATGTTAGAACACGCATAATTTTGAGCTTTTGAGCTTCATATATTTTACCTCTTAGAAATAAAAAAATTCCCAAAAAAGCAAAAAACTTAGAAAGCGAGCTTTTAAAATTAAAATAAATCCATTGGTTTTTATTTATCAATAAGGCACTTACGATATCTATCCTCAATGATTTACTCTAATTTTATCAAACAATCCTAATGATCTCTAAAGTTTAGAAGTTTCCTGAGATTTAAAAGAAAGTCTTTAACGGTCGCTTCGTGCTTTGGGTGTTCCAGCAAACCTATAAAAAAAAACCCTGAAACTCTGAAGTCCCGAAGATAGTCACTCATGATCATTACTAAAGGGATTACGAACACGAGTCATAGGACACATGTCCTTTAAGAATATTTTCTTGGGTTTACACAAGGCACTAATTTTTGACATTTACGTCGGATAATTCACAGGTTTTCAAGTGACACGTGGCACCTCTCTTTTCTTGACATGTCATCAAGAATGAAATTATCTCTGCCACGTCACTCTGAGAGACTGTTCTTTAGGAGTTTTTGATTTCACAGTCCCAGGAGTATCAAAGCGTCGAAGTTAAGTAATTACAAAAAGTAAAAAAGGGTTTCAAAGAGTTAATAAAGCAGTTAAAGGATTTAATTAGTCATGATTAAGTGTTAATTAATCGCTTCGCAGTTTCGGGCTTCGAAAAATTTCCATTGTACTATATTAAAAACTTATGAATTCCAAACTTTCGAAATACTTAAATTTAATACAATGTTTTAAAACATGATTAATTAAGACATAAAAGTGATTACTTAGAGATTAACTCCTCCACGAATTCGGACTTCGAGAGATTTCCACCCTGTCACATCCAAAATTTTCAAATGTGAACCGTCGAAGTATTAATGGCATTTATAATTGATTAAGGTTAATGATTTCAAATAAAGATTGTGAATCACCAGGTAATGAATTCCATTAAGTTTAATAAATTATTCGTCAGTAGAGCTATACAAAGATCGATAGACTTTTTGAATAAAGCACTTCAAATTTCAAAATCATTTTTACCATTTGCAATTAGCAGTTTTTTATTCAGTGTAGATCTTACAGACTTCTCTTGTCACAGGTAGACTAATTTTGTTTCCTTGAGGATTATGGCGTCACGAAAATCTACAAAGAAGCTTGATGCATCATGTGATGATTCAAATCCAAACGCATATGTTCTATCAGACACAACTCCATGAGTTGTGGACACCATTAAAACATGGAAGCAGGTGTTCGATATCTTGGAGCATGAGATTATTAACTTTCTAGAAGAATATGTCGAGGAAGACGATGAGTCTTTTTCATCTAAGCTTAGATTTGTAGCACATTCGAAACTGCATAAGATCGTTGCACGACCCATAATTATACCCTACAATGATATGATAAATTGGGCTTTGGAACATGTCTACGTCCAAACCAGGAGCATCATCAACCACCAGCAGGTCGTCGTCAGTTCTTTCTGACCAGAGAACCTACAAGTAATGTATAACCTTTCCCCTACCCCTAAATACACTTAAAGTGTTGCATTTCGTCTAGATTTTGAGAGAAGGGAATGCACTCAATATGGTAGAAATGGCCATGATATAGTCAAGACCTGGTGGGGACATACGAAAAAATTCAGAGTCAACGCTCATGGTATGTATGCCACGGTGTCATTAAACGCTCACATTTTGTATATATCCATGATGCTCTGTCACATGTTTGGGAAGAAGAACACTACACACTTCTCAGTTGAGTGGGTAGCCATCATGAATGAAGTAGTCGAGGGTTATACCTTCAATTGGGATAAAATGCTATCTGATAATTTGGCCAAGGAAATTGCTGAGTATAAATCAAAAAAATCAAAAGGGAAACCTTCTTCGTTTTACATTTCAGCATATATTCTAGATGACATTTGTTTCATGACCCCTTTTCCCCTAATGAACTGGATTTGGACCCCGACCAGTTATGATCCAATTCATTTCTACCACTCCAAATTATGGGAGGAAAATGCCAAATATTTCTTTTACAAAATATGTCACAACATTGTGGTACATGTTCACATAGCTATCTATGGTCACCTGCTGCCCCGGATTTCAACAAAGATTATGGGGAACTTAGGAAAACTTGCAGATTGGTTCATTGAGGAGAATTTCTCCTATATCATAGTATTTGGTTGTTCCATTCCTCCTCATGCCCTCCCACAGTTTTTACCTGACAGTCCAGTATGAAAAGAAGTGGCATACCAAACAGTAGCAAGAGGTATCGACAAATAATTGAAAGCAACTCAGAAAAAGGTTTGGCCAACTTTTCCCATTCAAGTTGGCATGTTCACATTATTAGATTTTGGTCATTCTAAATTCCAGTTTGTAGCCCTAGAAGATGTCAAATTAGTTGACATCGAATTGAAGAAACATGATCCACATAAGATAGTGGAAAATCATTTAGCTCAGTTTAACATGAAGCGATACATCCATGAGAATTCTCCTTATGACTATATGTTTGGGGGAATTAGATATTATGAGGAATTTCAAAGAAGATTCCAAACTCTACCTCCTGACCAACAAATTCATTTCCTCATCTTTAAAAATCATAGACGAAACAATTTGCTAAAGATATTGCAAGGAGAATCAAAACCCATGCCTTCTTCACAGGAAGCTAGACCCATAGGACCTAAGTCGAGTTTCTCTACTAAGCACAAATTTGAAGAAGTCCAAAAAAGACCAGAAGTGTTATTTCATGAAATAAGAGAATCATTGTCAGTATTGAATGATCCACAAGTTTTAGCTCGGTTCGAAGCTTTCATGAATCCGAGACAAGTTGTTGCTCATTCAACGCAGTTTTATTGGCACCTCAAATACAATAGGATGGGAACCTTCCACAGAAATTATGTCTCCTATTACATCATTAACCCCTTTACAAACCATCTTTGGAAATCCTAGTTCCGAACTCACTTTTATTGGTGATCTTACTCCTATCTTTCCTGAAGAGTTTTCTCCCTCAAATTTCTTTTTCAGCAAGAAACGAAAATAAATTGTAAAAAGAGAATCCCACCAAAAGGATTGAGTAGTCACTAAAAGGAAAATATTGGTGTATGACAGGAAAGGCCAAGATGATCCTGAGTTTACGAAAGAAGTTGTAGGTTCACTAGGGGATTTTTCCACTGTCAATCAATGGTCAGTGGACAATTTAACCGAACAAGTGTGACAGAAATGTCTCTTGGTAGAGAAATTGTAGAATGAGATACAAAGTACAAAGCAGATTGTTGGGAGCAGGATGAACCAGGACATTGAACAAATCAGGGCTAGTTATCAGCATCAAATGAAGCAATTTCAAGATAACCTTGAGCTTCTCTACCGGAGTTCATAGACTATCCAAGGTTTTATCACTCAACATAATGATTTGATTGAGCAGTTGTAGACCAAATTGACCATAACAAAGAACACAATGATAGATATTACTTCCTTCAAAACACAAGCATCAAAAATCAATGAGAAGTTGGAATTTTCCCAGCAAGAGCTCTATCAAAAAGTAGATTTTATTCAGAAATGTTATCAAGCAGTAGACCTTTCTCTAAAAAATATTTATGTCAAGGAAAAAGAGGCTTGTGCAACCTGGTATAAGTTTCAAGAGGTTCTCATATGGAAGTAGAAAGATAATACCCCCGGTCTTCCCCTTCTCTCTCATTCTGAACAAGTAAGAGGCGAAATTCCCTAAAAGGCTGGGAAACAAATCTGGAAGAAGGAAATAAACTTTCCAGAGATGTAAAAGAGGTTTGTCTAGAGGAATTATCTTCAATAAATAAAAATTTGATTGAATTCCAAGGGAATAATATCTCAGATGCATTGGGGCATATCGAAATAGAAATGAACCAACAAAGCTCCAGAAATAACAAGGAAAATACGCAGTTGGCCATCCAAGAGATGAGCCAGATTGATATACTTAAAATCAATGAATGGTTGGTTAATCCAAGTTCACAATATCCAGTCACAGTCCAAGAAGTGAATAACATCCCAGAGAAGTTGCCACAAATACAGAAAAATATGTTTTCCTTTGAATTGAATGAAAGGATTGAGCCTTTAATATTCTTGGCATCATTGATGGACAGGTGCACCCAATGCATTGAACAGGGAAAATCAAGTGTAGCCAAGAGAAAATGAAAAATCATGCACAGCGTCCGCTTTCTCCACCCACTCTACCTTTCACCCTCCAACCTGTCACACTCTACACATCACTTACCCTGTATATCCCTACCACCCATATTCTTTCATCCACTCATCCCACCTCCTTATTGGACACGTTTTCCCACATCATCCTATTCGGGAATAGTTACTCTTCCCCGTAACCGTTATCCATCCCATAACTAGCCAACACTGAGATACTTGTCTAATTATTCCCCCCATGCCTTCAACTGCAATTATTTATTCTGGTGAACGCATCTGAAGGGACATATGGCAACGAGATCAAATGAAAAAGACAGTAAGCCAAATTTTTGTGGTGGCCTTAATGGGCATGTGTACCTAGATTAAATATCAAAGGAAAATGAGTGCATCTACAAGCAGGCAGAGAGACATAGGAAGTGCCAACAAAACTCAATAATATTTTCATGTTGTTATTTTATTCGGATGTATTCTATTTTTAGTCATATATTGTGGGAAGTCCAATGATTTTCAGTTGCGACAAATTTTGTATAAATAGATAGATTTTATATCTATTCGAGGTTTCTTCTTGACGAATGTAAAAGAGAAACTCTTTTGAGTATTAATACAAGTGCAGACAGAGATTCTAAGCTTCGTTCAATTTGAGTTATGTATTTCCTCTATGTTTCCATTTCTCTGAATTTCTTTCTGTAGTTCTTGAAGAGTGAATGATTACAATTTAGTACTACATCTATTGTGATCATACTATATCATAATTTCATTCAGTAACAACTTTTCCTCTGTTATTACTATGAGTAAAACAAGACCTGTGATTTGCATGAATTACTGCATTTTTATCTCCTTTTCAAGGGTGCATCTTCTACTTTTATTCTACTGCAAACAAGGTGAGACTTATCTGTAATTGATACCTGAATTTGTTTAACAGTTTTGTAAGTCATTTATACATCATTTGACATTATAATTGCGACTCAGATAACGAGATACATCCTCTGTACTATATTATCATTAATTTCATTTAAAGATTATTTCTCAGAAAACTGAAGGTAGAAAAAGCACTCATAAAAACATTCCATTTAAAACCTTCGATGCCTAACATTATTCTTTGAGGCTTAGAATCAATATCACAAACAACACATATGACAGGAGATACAAGTAAAATTCTCAAACTAACGAAGAGGGAAAAAGGAAGTGTTACATTTGCAGATAATGTATCTGCTAAAATAATTGGAAAAGGTACAGTCACCTTGGGCAACAAGAAAAAACAAAGCAGAAAATGTGTTACTAGTTGAAAATATGAAGCCTAATCTTCTAAGTGTAATCCAAACTTGTTATCAAGGGAATATACTCATGTTTGACTCCCAAAAATGTGAAATAAGAGAAGAAGGGTCAAGAAAATTAGTTGCAATTGCACCAAGAACCTCAAGAAATATGTATATGTTAGATATTAAGAAAGAAGAAAAATCCCATAAGAGTCAAGCATATGAAGGTTGGTTGTGGCACAGAATGATAAGACACTTGAGCTTTGATAATCTGATCAAAGCTAGTAAAAATGGAGCTGTAAAAGACATTCCAAAATTCATCAAGCCCTTGTATCCTATTTGTAAACACTGTCAATTAGGAAAGAGGACAAGAGTCATATTCAAGACAAAAGAGAATTCAGCATCAAAACCCTTGGAGATTGTTCACATTGATATCTATGGGCCCTCTAGGAATAAAAGCATACAAGGGAAACACTACTTCATGTTGATTATTGATGACTACACAAGGATGACCCGGGTATATTTCTCAAAGAAAAATCTGAGGCACTTGAAAAGTTTAAAGCATTCAAGACTTATGTAGAGAATGAAACATATCTCAAAATAAAAAATTTAAGATTAGATAATGGGGGGGAATTTACCTCTAAATAATTCAATAAGTTTTTTGAATATCATGGAATCAAGAGACAATTCCAAGCTCCAAGAACTCCTCAACAGAATGGATTTTTGGAGAAGAAAAATAGAATTGTTCAAGAGACTACAAGAACTATGTTGAATGAAACCAAGCTTCCAGGCAAATTTTGGAGAGATGCAATATATACAATAGTTCACATACTTAATCGAGCACAATTGAGAGCTAACTATGACAAATCCCCTTATGAATTGTGGTTTGGAATACCAACATCGGAAACATTTCAGAGTCTTTGGAAGTAAGTGTTACATTAAGAGGGATGAAGATAATATAGGGAAATTTGACGCTAGATCACATGAAGGTATATTTTTTGGATATTCACCTTACAAAAAGGCCTACAAATGCTATAATCTAAGATTGCACAAAATAGTGGAAACTACAAATGTAAAAATAGATGATCTAAATTTGAGAAAAATAAAATCTCAAAATGAAACAAAAATTGATGAATGGAGAAGAACCAGTGATGATGAAGAAGGTGGTGAATCACAAGATGAAGAAAATGATGAAGAGTTGCAAGAAAATGAACCATACACTGATGCAGAAAAAATTCAAGAAGAGACACCCATGCCAAAACCACCATAAAAAAGGATTCAAAAGAATCATCCAAAAAGTCAAATTATAGGAGACAAAAGTGTTGGAGTAGAAACAAGGATGAAACTTGTATATGTAGAATAAGTAATGATTTATGTAATAGATCCTAAAAATTTTGGATAATCCACTAAAACTGAGGATTGAATAAAAGCAATGAATGAGGAAATTGATCAAATAGAGAAAAGTCGGACTTGGGAACTAGTTCCAAGACCTAAATATAAAATTGTGGTAGGAACCAAATGGATATTCAAAAAAAAACTCAATGAAAATGGATAGATCGTAAAAAATAAAGCCAGACTAGTATGCAAGGGATATGCCCAAGTAGAAGGAATTTACTTTGGAGAAATATTTTCCCTAGTAGTAAGATTAGAATCCATCATAATGTTTTTAGCATTTTCATGTTTCAAAAACTTCAAAATCTATCAGATGGATGTCAAGTCGGAGTTCTTGAATGGAACCTTAGAAAAAGAAGTCTACATAAAACAACCTGAATGGTTTAGGTTGATAGAAAAAATAGACTATGTATGCAAATTGAAGAAGGCTCTATATACTCTTAAACAAGCCCCTAAAGCATGGTTCTCAAGACTTGATCAATATCTACAACAACAAGGATATAAGAGAGGAACCACTGATAGTAATCTATATATCAAAATTAAAGAAAAAAATATGATTGTTGTAGTGGTATATGTGGATGATATAATCTTTGGAATTAATCTAACTATACTAAGAAAACAGTTTGCCACAAAAATGCAGAAAGAGTTTGAGATGTCTATGCTAGGTGAACTAACTTTCTTCTTAGATTTACAAGTTACTCAAACAAAAAAATGCATATTCATATGCCAAAGTAAATATGTCAAAGAAATGCTCAAGAAATTCCAAATGGAAGATTACAAACCAATGAGAACTCCTATGGTCATGGGATGCAAACTCGGCTTAGATAATGATTAACCAAAAGTAGACCGAACTGTGTGTAGATCCATAATTGGAATTATATTCTATGCAGCAACAACAAGACCTGACATAATGCAGGTTGTAGGACTAGTGGGCAGGTTTCAATCCACACCTAAAGAAACTCATTTAAAAGTAGTAAAAAGGATATTCAGATATCTACAAGCTACATTAGACTTTGGATTATGGTATCCAAAAATAGGGGAGTTCATATTGAATGCATATACTAA
>ML788598.1:451435-466640 GCA_009831015.1 Picea engelmannii
CTTGGACTTGAACATTTAAGTGGGGTAAAAGGAGGTTGCCCCCTCGAAGAGGCTTATTATCTGAAATTATCTCTTTTTCAAGGCGTTGAGTACTTTTCCTGAGGTTTTTCTATGCTATATTGATGTTTGGTTCTTAACACAAGTAATCTGGATGAAACAAACTATAGAATATTTACAAGTGAAATATGATCATCCAATCATTATCAACTGGGATAACACAAGCATTATAAGTATCTCTAAGAATATTGTAATGCACTCTAAAAGAAAATATCCCAATCAAATACCATTTCCTCGGAGATCAAGTTACTCAAAAAATGGTCAAAGTGGAGTATGTAGACACAAAAGAACAAATTGCAGACATTTTTACAAAACCCTTACCCATAAGCACATTTGAAAATCTTAGATAGAAATTAGTAGTAATCTTCATCCCTAATTGAACTGTAACAACATCGTCAAAAAATGAAGCACAAAGACAGGGGAGCATCATCTTAGGGGGAGCATAATATCAGGGGGAGAAAAGAAAGATACCTTATTTCATTGTTGTCAAAGGGGGAGGAAAAGCAGTAAAATTCAAGCTATAAGACTCAAAAAGAGGAATAATATAGTGAAAGAAAATTTTAATATGTTTTCATCAATGCCAAAGGGGGAGATTGTTGGAAGTCTAGTTGCCATTGATTTCAACAGTGTGCAGGACACAAGTTCAAAGAAACAACGCTAGATTGTGAAAATATCGTAGTGTTGGAAGTCTGGTTGTCATTGATGTCAACAGTGTGCAGGACCAAGTTCAAATAAATAGTGCTCCATCATGCAGAGATCGGGTAGGACACAAACTCAAAGAAAGAGCACTACATCACACAGATATCACGCAGGACACAAACTCAGATAAAGAGCATTGCATTGCACAGATATCACGTAGGACACAAGACCAGAGAAATAATGTAGAGATCACACATGACACAAGCTCAGGAAGAAATAGCATTGGATCGCGCAGAGATCGCACAGAACACAAGCTTGGGAGAAAAAGTGTTGCATCCCACAAAGATCACGTAGCACGCATGCTCAATATAAATAGTGTTGCATCGCACAGTGATTGAGCCATTGAACAATATTATAGATAGGTGATAGATGTATCGTGATTTTTCCATCTAACCTACCGCGCACGACATGGAAGTAATATTAAAACCTCATTGTCGGGTCCCCTACTGTGTGACATGGGAGAAGTATTAAAAATCACATTTCTTGAGTCCCCTACCATGTGTGACATGGAAGTAATATTAAAACCACATTGTTTATTTCCCTACCGTGAGCGACATGGAAATAGTATTAAAGCCCCATTGCAACAACATTCGAGACACAAGAAGGAGCATCCCATTGCGACAAGTTCTGAGACACAAGAGGCACTGCCTCATTGCGACAAGTTTTTGAGACACAAGAGGGGAAGCCCCATTATGACAAGTTCTGAGATGCAAGAAGGCATAGTATCATTGCGACAAGTTTCGAGACACGAGAGGTGCAACCCCCCATTACGACAATTTTCAAGACATAAGAAGGCACAGTATCATTGCGGAAATTTTTCGAAATATGAGAAGCACAACCTCATTGCAATATGTTTTTGAGACACGAGAGGCACAACCCCATTATGACAAGTTATGAGACATAAAAAGGAACAGTATCATTGTGAAAATATTTCGACAGATGAGAATCACATCCCCATTAAGACAAAGTTATGATACACAAGAGGCGCAGTTCATTGCGACAAAGTTCTGAGACATGAAAGGTACAACACCGTTGTGACAATGTTTTGAAACACGAAGGACATAGCCCCATTGAGAATTAAGTCACGATAGTTTCTCTAAGTAAAATGAACTGGAAATGGGTTGAAGGAAGTGATTAGGTGCCCAAGACAGTTAGGCGCCGAAATCAACTATCAATATTGAATCTTTATCACAATCCAACGATAGTCGAGTTTTGATGAAACTAGAGCATTGTGTAAGTGACAGTCTTAGTCATATTTTTAAGAGTTTCTTGGATTGACCATTCCATAAGGAATATTGACATAAGAAAGAACTAAAATCAATTAATTTAAAGGGGATTTGCAAGTCAATTTAAGTTAATGTCAATAACATCCTATTACTAATGAAGTGGCACATTGATTCAATGAAGAGACATAATGGTTTAGTGATGCACACAATTTGGTAAGATATATAAACCCATCAAAATGAAGAATGAAAGTGTGACTTAGGATACATCTGAGTATACTTGAAGAAGAGTCACCAAAATATATGAGAGTGAAACTAAAAAATGACTAGTGAGGGTGGAAGGGAGGAGCTCGAGAGGATTTAAGTCCTCTACAGGTTGAAGCTTGAACATCAGGAAGTTGCAGCTTCCTTTCAAGTTGGTTCTTGAAGAATACAGGGGGTTGGAGCCTCCTTTCAAGTTGGTGCTTGGAGAAGCAAGGAGTTGTAGCTTCCTTGAGTAGGTGCTCAAAAAATAATTGGATGTGTGTCTCCAAGATTTGGTGCTCTAAAGAGGATTGGTGTCCTTCACAATCACATATTATTATTTATAAACTTTGTAATTCTTGTTATTTATATTTATAATTTATTTTAAATACAATTCCATTGTTGATCTATTGTGGTGATTAATAAAATAACAAAGTAATTACTAATTGTTTAAAAAAAGGGTAATATTGATTCACCCTTCCCCCTCTCAGTATTTCCAACACATAGATTTTGTGAGGTATGCTAGTCCTTTTGATTTTTCTGCTATACCTGGTTTTCCTAATGGAATGCCTAATATTAAAATATGGGGTAAATGTCTTCCTTAGTTTTGAGAAGATGACGATGATATCCCTGAAAATCACTTACAATATTTTCACGATTGTCTGAATATGTTAGGTATTGTTCATGAAGATGCACTAATGAATCTTTTCATGATGTCCTTGGAAAAGGATGCTTGAAAATGGTTTAGAAATCTTCCTCCTACTATTGCTTCTTCTCTGAAATATTTTCATGCATGTATTCACTAACATTGTATAATAACTTATCGAGTTGAGCTTCTTTTTTAACATTGTTGTAATCAAGAATTTGAAATAGAACATAACTCCTATCATAGTGAAGAATATAAAAAAAATTGTTGATAATGAATTTAAGCAAGAAAGTAGTTATGGAAATTTTCAAGAAGATACACTTTCTTTTCATGTTCCTAATGACCAAAATCATAACTACGATCAAGATATTGTTTCCTCTTTCCCTGAAATTGATCAAGAGTTTCAAATAGTTCTTGAATCTTTTATAGATACAAAATATGTTGATATTTTTGAAGAGGAAGATATTGATTTGTTTACTAATTTTGTTCACTATTTTGATTATCATAAAGTCTTTGTGAGGATAAACAATGTGTTGTACTATGTTTTCATTGATGTCAAAGGGTTGATTTCAAGTATTGTCATAGTGATGTGTTTGTATCATTGATATATTGATTATTGGTTATATGGTCATTGTTGCATTTTTTGTCAAAGGGTTGATGTCAAGTGGTGTCATAATGATGTGTTGATATTAAAGGGATTTGTATCATTGATTTCATGTCATGGTTGATAGGAAGAGCCAAATGGATAAACTCCAAAGTGGTCCCCTTATGTTGAAAGCCCTCACGGGAAGACTCTTTTGGAGAAAGTTCTCAAAGTGGTCCCCTTATGGTGAAATCCCTCATGGGCAGATGCTTTGTGAAGTCCAAATGGTTAGTTGGTTGAGTAGCCTAGCAGTGTGAATACGGAACCCAAGTTTGATTGAGGAATAACGTAATGAAGATCAATGAATTTGCAGAAGAAACTATTCTAGATGGATATTATATGCCATTCTGTTTCTGGTGATATGTGGAACATCACATAGTTGCTTAAAGTTAGAGAGTTATGGCCATGTGAAGTTGGAGAACCCTCATGAGTTATCTAGAAGCCCCTAGAAGGTCAAAGAAGTCAAATTATTCTAGAAGATCCTAGAAGAAGTTGACCAGTCAAAGTGGTTAGTCATGGGTTAAGTGGTTGCAACAAGAAAAAAATTAAAAATAAATTAGTTACAACTAGAAGTGGATAGTTTACTATTTGCTGATAAAGTGGTTGTAAGTGGACAAAGTGGTTAGAAGTGGGTTATCTCCAAAAGAAGGAAGTTGGGTAAGTTGGTTAGAAGACAACCCCTAGAGGAAGCTACTTGGAGAAGTATAAATAAGAGAGAAAGGGTCTCTTATGGGTGTGATCTTTGAGCATATTGAATATCCATTTATGAAAGGTTATTTGGGCAAGTATTATTAATAAATCAAATTCGTGGCAAAAAAAGTGCGGCAAAAAAATCACGGCAGAAGTATCGTGGTAGCAGAATTGTGGCAGCAGAACCGCAACAGCAAAATTGCGGCAGTAGAACCGCAACAACAAAATCGCGGCGGCAGATTTGGCAGTTGTAGAAAGTTGGCAGTTTGTTAACCACATCAGATTTGCATATTGGAATTGTTCCAATTGTTGCATGATATGGTATAGGTCTTGATTATTTCTATGAGATTAAAGGTATGGTTTTGGCACATGGTCTTGTGTAAGGGTTTATGGTATTTGGTTTATGGAGAATATGGTGTATTGCTAGAGGTATCTTATTGGTTAACTTGGTGATATTGTGCATATGGTTGAGAATTGACTTGATGATTGATCTTTATGACTATATCATATTTGGATGATGAGATTGATGAAACAGGTTGTTGTGACAGGATATGTTGTGCGTAGTTGATTCACTTGGCTTGGTATAGACTGTTGGTACAGTTTGACAGATTTTTTTTTGTCTACAAGTTGGGTCTTGTACTTGAGGATTGGATTCCTCTTCTCAGTTGGTGTTGAGATCTGCATGCTCGGTCTTACATTGAGATTTGGTGCTCTCTTTGAGTTGGTGCTCATTTCAGTTGGTGTTGATAAACCCCAAGGATTGTATTTTGTAATATAAAATAAACGTATACATATATCTGGTGTTCCCTGTTCTTTATTGTGATGGTGATAGTTCTTTATTGTTAATATATGTCATTGAGATATGTTTACATGCAAGAAACTAAGTGTGAATAGAAGTAACAAGTAATTATGTTGTGAATGGTGATGGTTAACTAAAGTTTTGTAAAAAGTTAAAAAAAAAGCCTCACATTGATTCACCCCACCCCCCTCTCAATGTGGTCGGTGTGTCCAACACAATGCTTTGTAGAATAGTTTATATATGAACTTAAACAAAGCCTTGATCCCCACAAATAGAAAGAAGAATCTTTTGAATTTTTAGCTGCCCCTAAAGAACTGATACAAATAACTTTAGAAGCTTTAAGAAACCCGCATGATATGGATACTAAAATGCACTCTCGTGTAATAAATTATATCTCTGAAATCTTTTCAAAATTCAATAAATACTAATATATTTGATAATGAGGTTTTATCTATTTATTTCCTTCGTGATGAAAAGATATCAGTAAAAGGTAGAAACAAAAGTCCATAAAAGTATACATAAGGATATGATGGTTGATGAATTAGCATTGCAACATAATGACATTGCACGATGTAATGATTATGAAAATCAAAACTTAGGACATATCTTTCATAAAAAAAAAGGTGTCATCAAATTAATGAAACTCTTACTAAAGCATGTCCTATTCAAGATTTGGTTCAAGAAACAAAAGAGAATTGCACTTGCAATAATATAGTTAATAAATAAAAATATTTATCAGCATCAGAATTGATCGATAGAAAGCCTTACATTAGTAGACCTATTCATTATGAATTTCAATATTTGCATGATAAATCTCTAGCAAGTGATTTTGCTTATAAAGTTGAAAGAAATATATTGTTGAAAATCAATTTCAATATGTACATCAATGTTATACTCCTATTGACACTAACTTTGAGAAATTATATGAGGACTTAAATGCTCAAAAAGAACTTAAAGATCATTTACATAATGTTGTTGTTCAAGAACTATTTGAATATAAACATAGTCAAGAACCTTTTAATAATGATTATGGAAATAGGCATATTTTTGAACTTGCAAATGTTGAACCTATGTCTGATGATTATGGAGATTCATATGATGAATCTTGTAAGGATATATTTCTGCCATCTATTTTTGTTGAAAAAATTGTTGTCCCAAATCTTTTTGAAGACTAAACTGTGGATAAAGTAGAACATGATTCTTCGTTATTATTTATAAAATTTTATAGCATCTCACATGTTTACGATGATTTTGATGAATATGGTGATACTAATTTTCAAAACTCATCCACTTCGGTTTCAATTAAGGAATATTTAAATTCATATTCATCTGGAAGGTTTTTTTCTCATAACTATTGACAAGAAATTTATGTCCAAAAAGTCAACAATCAGGAAAAAGATCAAATACAAACTTGCAAGCATTGAGGAAAAATTAAATTCTCAAGAAAAACCTTCATAAACTTTGGGCAATCAACCTAGGTATGATTATTATGATAATTGTGATGTTGATTTCCATAAACATTAACAAGAACACATTTCTCTTTCATTATTAACAGAAATTTCCAACAGTAAATTCACTTATGTTAGTGAAGAAAAGTTATCTAAAGAGCAAGTTGACAATCAAGAAGTAATTGAAGTTTATGAATAGGAAAATGAATGTATGTTTTCTGAAATTTCCACTAAATATACAAAAGAATTGGTACATGACACTATATTTTATGATGTTGATTTATCCTTGTCTTTTCTTCATAATTAAAAAATTGATGTAAAACTTGACGAAGATCCAAATTCTTTGGTATGTGATGAGCAACATAGTAGTACTGGGAAAAGAAAAAAAACACTCTGAAATGATTTAGGGTTTTGTATGTGTTCTCCCTAGCTGCCTTCCATGGTTGCTCCCGAAGGAGGGGAGTTGTCGCCCCCTCCTTCACCTGCTTCTTATTTTCGCAATCTTCTAGCCACATGTGGTAAGAATATCCCCCCTGTGGAACCCCCTAGCTTCGTTAAGAAGCTCGATTCAATTCCTGAGATCGATTTGCCCCCTGACCACCCAATGAGGGTTGTAGTTTCCCTGTCAGAACCAGGACTGGTAGGAAAATTCATGGGGCTCTGGCCTTCAACCCGAACCACGAACAACTGGATCCAAAGGAATTGGAGACCGCTGATCAAAAACAGTGTAACCTGCTATGCGGTGGGAAGATGATTCTTTATCTTTGAATTCATTTCTCAGGAAGATAGGGATCTTATCTTCAGGAATGGGCCATACTTCATGGACACTCAAGGGCTTTATCTGAATCACTAGACTCCAAGCTTCGATCCAGCTCTAGAAGTCCCCAAGGACATTCCAGTCTAGGTCAAGCTACCCAATCTTTCAATCCACTGCTAGAACCCTTCTTCACTTCAATCAATCGGGAATGGATTGGGACAATACATCGACTGAGTAGACAATAGAGACCAATACTCATGTGCAAGAATCTGCATGGAAGTCGATCTGGAGGAGGGACTACTTGAAGTGATCAAAATCAAGGTCGGAGACTGGCAGCATTACCAAAAGCTGGACTACGAACAACTCTCATTCAAATGCAAGGGATGTCATGAATACGGACATTTCTAGAGGAACTGCCCTGAAAATCCAAACATGGAAAAAGAAGGGGGAGAAGGCTGGCAACAACCAAGAAAAGGAAGATCCAACTCCAAATCTAAAGGCCCAAGGAATGAAAATACAGCCCCCACACAATCCAAGGACCCAGAAAATAAGTTATACAAAAGGGAAGAGAACACCTTCAAAATTATGGCTCATGAAACTGCAGAGAAAACAGTAGAAGAAAACACACGGGAAGAATCCCCAACGAAAGAAACGTGTGAAAATCCGACCCCCGAAGTCAAAGAAATCCACTCATCGGTAGAAGAAGAAGAGAAATAAAAATCCCCCCCAAGAAAGGATGCAAGATCAGACATAGAGGAAGGTGAGGCCTCGTTAGATAGTGATTACGAAGGCACAAGTGATGCCCTGGTCACACTAAAGAAAACAGGAAGAGGTAGGAAATCTAAGAAAGAAGAAAGAGACAAAGACATCCTAAAGGGATCTCAACCAACAATCAGACAACTGATCAATGTCAGACAGACAAGGAAGCATTCCAAGGCCTCCCAAGGAGGCCAGTGATCCCCCCAAGGTAATTTATGAATCTAACTTCCTGGAATTTTCAGGGATTCGATAGCAAAAGAAAAGAAGAAGAACTTAAGGACATCATAAGAGCCTCAAAATCAGATATCCTACTCCTCCAGGAGACCAACATGGACAGCCAAGACTTACTCAAAGCAACAACTACCATATGGAGAATAAGCCAAGGAATAGCAGAAAGCACAAGAGGTGCCTCAGGCGGGTTAGGCACCCTATGGAATACTATGACATTCGATCTGATCAACTCTAATATGAGCATGCACTAGATCCACACCATACTCCTTCACAAGGCAACAGGTCGACTGGTAAGTCTCTTCAATATCTATGTACCACACCTATTAATGGAAAAAAGACAGTGTTGGGAGACCCTAAAATACTATTTATTGCAAAATGATCTAGACAATATCATTATTGGGGGGGATCTAAATGTGACCCTAGCTTTAGATGAAAAAAAAGGTGGCTCCATTGTGCGAGACCCAACAAGAGAGTGGGTGGAATATCTAATTTCAGACTGGGACCTAGAAGATATCAAGCCTACTAAAGGAAAGTACAGGTGGACAAATAAAAGGATAGGACCAGGGAATATAGTAGCCAAACTAGATAGATTCCTCATCCAAAGATCCTTCTTGCTTCTGGGACTCACTCCCACCTCTGCGATCCTCCCCCATAGTGTGTCAAATCATAAGCCCATCCTCGTAGAAATTTTGTGTGACAAAAGCTAGGGACCCATACCTTTCAGATTTAGACCAACCTAGCCCCAAGACTTCTAGTGTCCAAATTCTAGAATGGCACAGTAAGAGGCTCGACCTTCTTTGTGTGGGAAGAAAAACTAAGGAGATTAAAGACAACGCTAAAAATTTGGGTAAAAGGTCAGGCAAATCCAATAAAATCCCATCAAGAAGCCCAAAAGCAGCTAGGGAACCACCAACTAGAAATGGAAAATCAGGAGATCACCCAAGAATGCTTGCAACAAGAAGATCACCTACAAAGACAATGGCACAAGGTTTTTCGTGAGGAAGAAAATTACTAGAGAAAGAAATCCAGAAGCGTTTGGCTGGAAGCAGGAGATAGAAACACAAGCTACTTTCACAAGCAAGCTGAGGAAAGGAAGAAATTTAAAACAGTGACAGAAATTCAAGTTCAAAATCAAACAATCATTGATTTGGAAGGCATTAAAGAAGTGAAAAATGAAGCCTTCGAAGAACTCTATACTGAAATGCAAAGGACTGATATAGACCCAAAGAGTACCCTCTCTCCCTTATCCCAAAACTCATCAAGGATGACATCAACAACAGCCTAACTAAGGAATTTACTCAACAAGAAATAAAGGCGGCACTGGATCAAATGAATCCTGACAAAGCCCCAGGCCTGGATGGCTTCACAGCAAGATTCTATCAGTAGAGCTAAGATATAATAAAATCAGATCTAACAAATCTGATCCAGAAATCTCAAACTTGTAGTAAACTAGGTGGTGGAACGAATTCGGCATTCCTGGCGCTGATTTCGAAAGAAAAAGGAGCAATCAGTTCTGACAGATTTCGACCAATCTCCCTCTGCAATACAAGCTACAAAATCCTCACAAAAATAATAGCCAACAGAATTAAAACAATTCTCCCCATAATCATCCCCGAAAACCAAGGAGGATTCGTCAAAGGCAAACACATAGTAGATAACATCATCCTAGTGCAAGAGGCCCTGCACTCAAGCATCCGGAGAAAATAAAAAGGTATGATAATAAAACTTGACCTCGCTAATTCTTTTGATAGAGTAAGACAATTTTTTATTTAAAGTCATGGAAAATTTTGGGTTCGCCCCAGTGTTTGTAAATTGGATCAAAGCTTGTATTAGGTCACCCTGGATAGCCCCTCTTGTGAATGGAAGGGTAACTAAGTTCTTTCAAGCTTCCAGAGGACTCCAACAAGGTTTCCCCCTCTCTCCCCTCCTCTATGCAATTCAAGCCTCAGTTCTGAGCTACCAACTGGAGCACTGCTAGAATCACAACAATATCCATGGGTTGAGAATAGCGCCAGGGGTAAAGGACATAAATCATGCCTAGTTTGCGGATGACACTCTGCTAATGGGAGGAGTGAGCTTACACACAGCAAGGAAATTCAAGAATGAATTAGCGGCTTACACAAAAATCTCAGGAAGTGTCATAATCCCTGCCAAAAGAAAGATCTATGGTTGGAATATAATGCCAAATGAAATGCTAGAGATCGCCAGGATATTGAGAATGGAAGGTTGTACCAAATGGAATGCCTTCAAATATCTGGGAGTCTCAATCTTCACATCCTCCCCAAGATCCTCACACTGGAATCTGCTGATTGACAATATAACTAACAAGATAACTTCCTGGGGAGTGAACTGGTTAAACCTGGTAGGTAAAGTGGTCTTAATCAAGGTAGTCTTGGCCAGCATTCCAATATACCAAAGCTCTTTGCTTCTGGAACCTGTCTCCATAATACAAAAAATTGAAGCAATGTTCAGAAGGTTCCTATGGGAAGGGGGAAAATAGTTAGGGAGAAATATGCACCTAATAAGCTAGGAAAAAATCTCTAAACCTATCCTGGAAGGCGGTATCAACTTCAAAAATGCACATGTTCAAAATCTGGTGCTTGGGGCAAAGATGCTTTGGAACCTAACCACTGGGAATCCAATGTGGAGTAAAAAAGCGTTATGGAAAAAGTACTTTAGGGGTCCAAGGGAAATATGTATAGAGCATCCATGTTTAGAGAAAAGAGGCTCCCCAATATTCTCTCTCTGTCAAAAGACTATGCCCCATTTCAGATCTCATCTCACTTAGGTGCCAGGCAATGGGAAAAAAATCAATATTTGGCAGGACTCAATCATGGGAGATCCTCCCCTTGGGTTGAGACAGGATCTGGATTACTCAAATATTGGATGGTCACTCAAAATTTAAACACTCTTTGGGACATCTCAATTTGGGGGAACGAGGAGCACAAGATGTGGCTAGGGTGGGGAATTTCTAATAGCCCCCCTGAATTAGAAGAGGACTGGAACGCCCTAAAACTCTACCTCCAAGGGAAATCCCCCCTAAAAAAAAGAGGAAAAGACAAGCGAGGTTTGGGAACGAGCTCATGGACATACACCACTGCAGCAGGGTCTTATCTCACAAACACCTACCCCAATGTCCCTCCAAATCCAGCAATTTGGACTTCCAAGTCCATCCCAAAGATTGACATGTTTATTTGGACTCTAGCTCACAGAAGCATTCTAATGGGAGAAAACCTTAGAAGAAGGGGGTGGAAAGGCCCCAATAGATGCCCACTCTGTCTTCAAGCAGGAGAAACCATAGACCATCTTCTACTCAAATTTTCTTATTCCAAAGAAGTCTGGCAGTTGGCTCTGGGGTTGCAAAGTGTCGTAATCATACCCCAAGATACGAGTAACCTTATTCAAAATTGGGATTCCATCTGCCCTTTCTAGACTAAGAAAAAAGGACAAATCTTTGGTCTGTGGAGAGTCCTCCCCAAATTCATCCTCTGTAAAATATGGTTGGAGAGAAACAATAGACTCTTCAGGGAACTCAAAAGAATTCTAGCCCAAGTTGCAATCAAGATACAGGACTACTTTGGTGAAAGAGCTCCCCACTTCTTCCAAACAAAGAATTCTAGAGGGCTAGAGGTTGGAAGAGGAACAATGATTGGCTCAGTTTAAAATTCAAGACCAGGGGGGAAAAAAGGACAACAACTCTGGCCATGAAGCATGGGAAATACAAAAGGAGAAACAAGAGTTTGAAGAATGGAAGACAAAGGAAAAGAAACATAGTTTTTCCTTTGACGCAAAGGGAACCCAGGCTTGGCAGGTGGAGGAGGGATTCTAGAAAGCCCCACCGGCTCAATAAAACTAATCTTCACCTGGGGACTCGGAATTGAAACTAACAACAAAGAAGAAGCCCTAGCCCTCTGGCAAGGGCTCATTCAAGAAATCGGTCATAGCATTCAATATCTGGTAATAATTGGTGACTCCCAGATAGTAATCAACGCCTTAATCCACCAAAGAAAACTCAAAAATGCAAAACTCAATAACCTCTTGGAGAAAATCCAACTCCTCCTTGGGAATTTTCGGTCTTATAAACTTTACCATGTTTTACGAAACCTAAATGAGCAAGCAAACGCAAAGGCCAATAAAGGCGTCCTCTTGACTGTTGGAACTATGAAACTTAATGGAACAACGTCCACAGTGGATCTGCCCCAACTCTAGGGAGAAATCCCATAAAAAAATTAAAGTCATGATATGGAAAGGGAAAGGAAGCACGGAAGAAGGATTTGGCCAAATTCAAAGTGCTACAGGACAGCGCACGTGGACAGAAGGTACAACCAAGAGCATCATTCAGGTATTGATTTTCATTGGGGAGGAGACAGAACAACAAGTCGCCCATACCTCTCAGATCACACGAATCGTTTAGGGGATTCGATATGGGAGGAGGTTGTGCTTAAATCGGGGAGAGGAACTCAACCCCTCATACCAATCTCACGCAGAGACAGCCAAGAAGGAAGTTGGCCCAGCCACGAGAAGATTGAACGTAGCAGCAGGTTGCAAGGAGAAGAGAAGAATTCGATAAATATGGCATCCAGCTCGGGAAGCAAGCCATGCATAGAAGAAAGGTTGAATGCAATGGACGTTTCTCTGGAAAATTTAAAGAAAACGTTGAACTACCAGTTGGACTTTCTCCAAAATCTGGACATAGACGCAGGAAGAAGATTGGAAACGTTGGAAGGGGACATTACCACCACAAAATTTGAGATCACTAAGGAGCTCGGCAAACTTAATAAAGAACTCAAGAACCCCAAGAAAAAATTTGAGGCCAGAATCACCCAGCTGGAGGAAAAAATGGCTCAGCTAAACAATGAATGGAAGTGAGATCCAGAGAAGTAAATCAGTTTTCAAGTCACGAAAGGGAGTTCTACAATTTCTCAACAAGAATAGCATTTTGTATAGAATCCTCTGCTGTAAATAAATTTTTAAAACATCCCACCCCTGAAAGGTTAGTATAGCCTCCGGGATTGTATTGGACTAGTAGAACGTGGCTCACCATAGTTGTAACAGAACCAGTGGCTTTGCCACTATCTCTCATAATTAAATTCCATTAATTGTTCTTGTCAAAAAAAAAAAAAAAAACATAGTAGTATTGGTATAATACTAATACTCTCTCATAACTATAACATACAATACGATAAGGAAAGTATACCTCAGTGTTCACAAGATAATGATTACATAAGGGACTATGTTGAAAATTTGTGTCAAAGCTTAAAGACAAACAAAGTCATACAATTGACGAGGATACTGAAAAGGTTTGAAGGCATAGAAAGTGAAGAAGACATCCTATCATATTCTAATGGAAGGAAAGATGTCAATAGAGTTATAAATGCATAAGGGAGATGCATGACTGATTTTCCATTTTTTGTGCGAAATGAAAATATGCTTGTACCTACTTGTTGGATTACTGAGAGGGGGCGTGAATCAGTAATAGAGAAATTTAATCCCTTTTTAACCATATAATCCAAGTGTTATATCAATGAAGCATTATCATCCAATAACTACAGAGTAAATAAGCAATGAACAAATGAACAATCATACACATACACAGTACACCAGTGTTTTACGTGGAAACTCAAATTGGGAGAAAACCATGAAATGCTTTTTCCTATGTCTTGAAGAATTACATTCATTGGAAGCACCAACTTCCTTTGTTTTCTAGCTGCAACTGGAAGGAGTCTCCAACCCCCTAGTTTCTCAAGCTACAACCTGAGGGAAGCTCCAACTCCCCAATTCTCTGGCTACAACCAGAAGGAGGCTACAACCCCCAATGTTCTCCAGCTACAACTGGAAGTTGGCTACAACCACCTGTCCTTGCCTTGTCCTGCCACCCTGAAGTAGAAGTAGAATGATAGAACCATTGTCACACTATCACTGTGAGATATGTCGTTGTAAACCTGTACCAATAAATTTGATCCATGCATCAATCATGCATCAACCTGTACCTCAACCTATAATCAACCTGTACCATAAACAAGTGCATCAACCATGCACCAACCTGTAATCAACCTATACCATAAACAAGTGCATCCAACCATGTACAAAGTATGTACCAATCATGTGTCAACTATTCATCAACTATGACTCATCAATATGTACCAACATCATCAACTATACACCTCGTGTATGTGCGCCAACTCATCAACTACTTGTCTCAACCATGTACTCAACATGTACCACAACCAAAAGACCTCTTCAACTTCATCATCCAAATATAATTTTTAGCTCTATAATAGAACTGGTGTATATGATCATATTCCTGCAAACCTTCCTTTAACTTTAAAAACAAGAGACTAGCATTTTCATCAAACTTTTATTTAGTCTCACATGCCTAGTTTTGGATTAGTCAACAACCCTAACTTGAAGTAATCATAACTTTGAACCTGTAATGTATAAATATCTCAAACTGATATACATTTTTTTTCAGTGTGTTTTATTCAATTCCTCCAAGTGTCACTACTTGGAACCTCTCAGAAAAGGATTTATAGCAAAAATTGCATACCTTGTTGAATTCTAACTTATTCTAGAGAGATACCTTGTAGAGCGTGCCCCACAAAAACTATTTGATGAATTAATATGAAACTATTACAAACCATACTAAGGACTATAAACTAACCAACACATTTGGTCTCACTGAATTTGGATCTGTTATGAAGAAGTTGTGACGTTTTTACCCAAAACACCTGATTTTGACTAGTTTCAAGACTGACCACAAACCCTATTTTCCACAGAGTGTAACTCCCAAAATAAAACAACCCACAAGCTGATTTTTTTACCACAGATACTTGGATATGGTTTCTCACTTGAATATCAATTTCCTAGTCTGAATCATTATAGAAAAAAAATTATAGCGAAAATGGTGAGATGACCTGTAAATAACATACCTTAGAAAGCACCATCAAAAGAATTTATCCTTCCTTGCATTTCGGCCTTCTTTTCTTCACTTTCCTCAGAATTTCAGCTTA
>ML788598.1:473156-490033 GCA_009831015.1 Picea engelmannii
AAACCGTGAGGAGTTATGTGACATTCCACATACCACCAGAAATGGAATGACATGTACTATCCATATAGAATAGTATTATATGAAAATATATCATAACTCATATCGTTACTCATCAAACAAACTTGGGTCCATTACCCAAACCTGGGGTCTCCAACTTCTCATGGCCATAACTCTCTAACCGTGAGGAATTATGTGACGTTCCACATACCAACGGAAATGACATGACAAGCACTATCCACATAGCATATCTTCTCTGAAAAATTCATTGTCCTTCATCTCATTAATCCACAATTAATCATGGGTTCTCTTACTCCACAAAGAGTCGTCCCATGAGGACTTTCACCATAAGGGGACCACTTTGGAGTTTCTTATCAACCATGACAAAACAATAATGAGTCATATTTACATCAAACAATATTGGGTCCATTACCCAAACCTTTGTGCTACGGGGCTTTCTTCAAGGGTTGACATCAATGACAACCAACCTTAATCAACACTACTGTGATGAACCAAGAGCTTCACACTAGCAAATTTGAAGATCCAATTAGAGTTTGGTTGGAGTTTGTTTTATCAAAAACATCAATTTCTTACAGACATTCAAATTCCCTTCTTGGGGGTTGTAAGTGTTAGCAACAATTTTTGTCTTGGGCATAAAAGTACCCAGGTATGCAGGTTGCACGAGAAGCACCCAAGCGCAGCACGGAAGAATCTCTTTTCAGGTTACAAGTCAAGCGAGTGGGTGAAGTTTTGTTGTCAAGCAGCCGAGACCCATCTATAAAGCTGATCAATGGTCACTTGGATCTCGGGGCTACCAAGTTACCCGAGATATAGCGTCATAGAAAGCACCTATATTTCAAGACGAAATCTAGGTCGTCCGATCCAGTGATGCATGGCACAAGATCTAGTCACGTCGACATATCGACATTCGGGAGTTCAGAGGGTAAAGGTTCCTCATCATCTCACATCTTGAAATGTCGAACCCTGAAGCACCAAAAGCACCCAGAGTTGGGCCCATGGTTTTGGCGCCTAGTCACAAAGGAGCAGGCCTAGAGGAGGGGCGCTAAGGTTTATCATTTGGCAAGACGGGTCCTGAAGAGCCAAGAGCGATCTTAGTTGTTCATCCCAAAGGGACACGTGGTGCGCAATTAGGCTCTTTTCCTTTTATCCCATTGTGACTTCGAAGCGCAAGGAGCATCGTTTTCATATCCCTGAGATGCGAAGTGTTGAAGACGTCCTGGAACCAGGCCCACAATATTACCGAATTAGTTCAGGACAATCAGATCAGAGAGGGGCGCGTGGCACCCATTAGGCCCTCTCAACATTTTTCCCATTGCAACTTTGAAGAGAAAGGATCTGCTCCTTCCTATCCACGAACCCTGAAATGTCAAAAGCACCTTTGAAGATAGGCACAAGGTCACAACTCGTAGTCGCTTAGAGGCAATAGAAAGAGTTGCGCAAAGGGCCGAAATGTCGGGTATAGCTGTAGAAGGGATCATCGTGTTCTCCAGGTGCCAGTTCAACTTGATCTCAACCCTGATACCTACTCAGAGTAAATGAAGAAGAGAGAGGGTGGTTGAAACCTCACCTCACTCGTTAATTGCAAGGTATGGATGTCCCGACAGGAAGTCTTCCTGAGATGGTCCTCTGTACTGGTTCTTTCCACAGAAGCCATGTCGAGTCCTCGACTCACCAGGGAAGCCTGCACACACTAATTCGGCATTTAAGGGCTCAGCTACCCCCTGGTGTGATCCATGCAGAATTAAGGTGGCGTATGATAGAGGAGTGCAGGCCAGATTTGACTGAAGAGACGCCTCATCCCGAAATTCTAGGAGGCCTCTATTGGGAAAATGTTTAGGAGTATATATACTTAGTTTTGATATTTTTCAAAGCATCGATGGTAGAGCGAAGCTCCCGATTGTAAAGTTTTAACAGACACTCTAGTTCTCTGGTTATGCATCTGTATGTAAGATTTCTTGTTTAATGACAGACAGTTTTCTTACCCCATCTAGTTTTCATCTCATACCGAGGGAGTTCATGATTGACTGATTCACATGAATTATTGCAATTATGTTACGATAAAGGATTTATTGTTGCATTACTATATTCTCTGGTTTTTTGCATTTGAATGTAAGAAGATCTTGTGTTTAGATGTTTTCTCCTACAGTCTATTAGAAACCTGATGTTTACGACAGACCTTTGCATTTCTCTTATACAATTCTTCCCCCTATTCACCCTTAATACAACTCATTGTCTGAAGTTTATCTAAGACCTCACTTGCCCATGCATGTCTGGCTTAGTTTCGGAGTTAGAAAAATATTGTTTTGAGTTAACTTCCATTCGATCACCCCTTTTTATAAACAAATCGTGACATAAACTTATGGGTGTCAGGCGTTGCTCCTGCTGCAATCCAGGAGTGACTTCTGACGCTAACATTTCTGGCGTCGTTGTCGGGGATGAAGTTGAAAATTTTCCCCGAGATTGAACGACATTGAGCCTCTGATTCTGAAGGTGCATCAGATATCAAAGCCTTTAAAGATTGCTACTGTGTACCTGGCAAATCCATTGTGAAGACTCCACTGTGGCGAACCTGCCGAGTTAATTGTGGCTTTCAGAGGCAGGCACATGCAGTCCCATCCACAACTGCCTCTAGCTACACCTGAAGTTGATTCGGAGGTGGTTCTCAGGAAAGGAAAGGCCTCTGAAGGAGAATCTTTCGCCACCGAACCAGGTAATCCACCATCTCCTTCTATAGGAACTCCATTTTCTCCTCCTTAGTTTCTTAGCAGACCTTTTTCTGAAGTTTCCCATTTCCTGAATTTCGGGAGTGTTCCTATTGATTTCCCCCCCCCTGGTCTGGGATTGGAGGGATAAATCCTTGTCACTCCCCTCTCCCCTGAAGTTTTACCTTGGCATAGACCCAGGACCATAGAATATTTCCCCACTCCTAGCTTTACCACTCCTCCTCTTGTTACTGTTGCCGCTTATGCACAAAGAGAAGCATCTGCTGACTTAATCCTGTTAGCCTTCTCCCAAAATCCCCTATTGTTTCCCATTCCACTTAGAATCTCATCCCCATTATCCCCTTTTCAAGCTCCTTCTCCTCTGAGTTCTCCTCCACATAATATCCCTATGGCAGGAGCAAATCCCCCTATGACCAGAATGGAGGCTATTATAGTCACCAGGTATGCTCCCCTTGTGTTACCCCAGCCTCTCAATGCCCTCCCAGCAGATGATTACCTCAAGAAGTTGCCCAAGTTTACAGGAGAGGGGGACATAACTACAGAAGAACACCTAGAAGCCTTTTATAGTTTTACAGATGATAATTTTATAATGCATGCAAACGTATGGATGAGGATTTTTGTCCATAGTCTTCAAGGCGAGGCTAGAAAATGGTTTAAGGCCCTACCTCCTGGATCTATTTATGGGATCGAAGCTTTGGATAGTGCCTTTTTGAGACAGTGGGGAGATAAAAAAGACTTCATGTATTACATGACAGAGTTTGGGTCTTTGAAGAGAAAAGAAGGGGAGTCTGTCTCTGAATTCTCCAAGAGATTCAATAAAATGTACAATAAAATCCCTGCTGAGATAAAACCCTCCGAATCCTCTGCAAAGATCACTTATGCTAGCGCCTTTGATCCCGATTTCTACCTCCTATTGAGGGAAAGAAGAGCCACTACTCTAGCCCACATGCAGGATGCAGCCGTGGAGGTAGAATCTAACATATTGGTTGTTGATTGACTTAGGAACACTGCTGATAGAAACATATCTAGGAAGAGGCCTAAAGCCTCCCCATCCAGTTCCTCTCCCCTGCCCCTTCAGATAGATGAGACAACTAGAGTGCTAAAATCACTTTCTGACAGGATGGAAAGGTGGGAATTAGAAGGGAAGCCCATCTACAGAAATCCCCAAAATATAGATAGCAGAGGTTTCAGGAAGCCTAATAACAATGTGCCACAAGCTTTCCCAATGGAACAAGGAGCAGAGATAGGGATGATCAGAGGATTCAAACCCCTCTCCAGAACAACCTAGTTTCTCATGAGGAAGGGAAGGAGGTGGATGAACTCGACCCTGAGATCCACTGCATCGAGGGCACTTCCCCGTTTCCTCATTTGACTCAATCTGCATATGAAGAATCCCTTATCAACACTCAAATCAACGAGTTGAGTAGAAGGGAAAAAGGCAGCAACAATCCTAACAGATATAATCTCAGGTCAAAAGGGAAGGAAGGGAATTTTGATAGCCAGGATCAGCCCCTCATAGCGGAAAGGCCTACTAAAGCTGCAGCAACCACTACTAAAGGAAAGAAAACTCAGGATACTTCGCCAGCAGCCAAGGAACCTGTCTCTAAGGTAAGGGAAGATCCTAAGCCTATTCCCTCCTTTAATTTTGAGCATGAGATTCAAAAGATTAGAATCTCGGTACCCCTATCTGAACTAGTTAAAAACGAAGATTTCAAAAGGTCCCTCTCCAAGCTGCTACAATCTGAGCCCCCCCAGCCTTCCATGGACTCAATAAATCTCCAAGATGAAAATCCAGAAGTGGTCCTAGGTCCCATGGTAGAATATAGAGATGATTCATCCCCCCCTTTCTACACATCCCTAAACATACATGATAAAGTGTTGCATAACTGCCTCATGGATTCAGGGGCTTCCCATAACCTTATGCCCAAAATAGTAATGGAAGAATTGGGATTGGAAGTGACAAAGACTTATCATGATTTGTATTCTTTCGATTCAAGGAGAGTGCGGTGTCTGGGAGTCATCAAAGACCTGGTGGTTTCTTTGTTTCAGCTGCCCATGAAGAGTGTGGTCATGGATATTGTGGTAGCTAACGTCCCCCCCAAGTTTGGCATGTTGTTGTCAAGATCTTGGATTAAAAATCTTGGAGGAACATTACATATGGATCTCACGTATGCCACCATTCCAGTCTTTGAAGGGGAACAAAGGAGGTTATATAGGGAAGCTCAGCTAGCCTACATTGTTAGTGATGAAGCAAACCCCACCAATCACCCCATCTTTTCACTTGACACCAATTTGGGGTCTAGTTTATTGCAGCTCACTGATGCTCCTGAAGACCCTTTCCAAGTCAGAAAGCAACCCAATCTTAATTATCTGATTCCCCCTCCAACCATCTCTATTTGGAAGATGTTTTTCGATGGAGCTTCTTCTAGCGAAGGCGTTGGCGCCGGAGTAGTTTTCATGCCACCTTCTCAAGAGACCATATCCCTGTCATACAAGCTGGAATTTGAAACCACCAACAATGTGGCAGAATATGAAGCTCTTGTTCTGGGTATGAGGGCTGCAAAAGAAATGGGAATTAAAGAGATAGCAATATTTGGAGATGCTGAGTTGATTATCCAGCAAGTCAGAAATGCTTATCGTGCTAATAATCCCCAGCTCAGAAATTACAGAAATGAGGTATGGGACCTGATTGATAATTTCTTCTTGGATTTTAACATTTCTTTCATTCTGAGGGGGAAAAATACTTCCAATTCTTTAGTTGTCTCGGCTAGTTTGCTCAAAGTTCCTCTGCCGCCTATGGTCAAGTATGATGTTGAAATAAAATATAGGCCCTCTGTACCGGACTATGTCAAGCATTGGAAGGTATTCGAAGATGATCTGGAAATCGGAAAATTTCTCCAATCTGTTGATGAATTTTCTGCATTGCACATTGATCAGGATCCTGACCCAGAAGGTGACCCTCACCCTGAGGTGTTTTTAAATGAAATTTCTAATCACCAGATTATTCAGTTGCCTAGCAATCACATTCCGAGGGGACTAGTCCCTTTAGAAAGATTGTTCGAGAGGAATGATGTGGCAGTAAAGGGTAGTGTTTCAAATGAAAATGCTGATACAGCTGAATGCAACATTGGCACACAGGAGGAGCCTAAGTTTGTCAAATTATCAAGCAGCCTGACCAATGAACAGAGGGCGGAATATACTGAGTTATTAAAGGAATTCATTGATGTGTTTGCGTGGGCCTATGAAGACCTCAAGACTTATGACACATTTGTCATTGAGCACAAGATCCCACTGAAAGAAGAGGCTAAGACATTCAGGAAGAAGCTGAGACAGATAAATCCCATGTTGTTTCCCATCATGGAGAGGGAAGTGAAGAAATTGTTAGATGCCCAAATCATTGTCCCTTTGAGATATTTTAAATGGGTGGCCAATTTGGTCCCGGTGAGGAAGAAAAGTGGAGAAATCAGGCTTTGTGTCGATTTCAGGAACCTGAACAGGAGCTCAAAGAAAGACAATTATCCTCTGCCCAACATGGAACACATATTGCAGAGGGTAACTGGTGCATCTAGGATTTCCATGATTGACAGTTTTTCTGGTTATAATCAGATATCAGTCATGCCTGAGGACAAAGAAAAAACGGCCTTCACCACTCCTTGGGGCACATTCATGTATGCCAAAATGCCTTTTGGGTTGATGAATGCAAGAGCAACATTTCAGCGAGCCATGGACATAGCCTTCATCGGGGAGAAAGATCAGTTTGTGGTAATCTATCTGGATGAAATCACAGTCTTCTCGAGGTTAGATAAAGAGCACTATTGTCACCTGAGGAAAGTTTTCTTGAAGTGTCGAAGGTTTGGCCTTTCCCTAAATCCCAAGAAATATTTGTTTGCTATGAAGGAAGGGAAGCTATTAGGCCATATACTATCAGCAGAGGGAGTGAGGATTGATCCTAGCAGGGTAGAGGCAATTCAGACCCTGTCACTTCCCAGATCTAAGAAGGAGGTTCAGGCCTTTTTGGGGAAGATTAATTTTCTAAGGAGATTCATCTCAAATTTTCTTGAGCTGGTGAAACACATCACAGCCATGCTCAGGAAGGGAAATGAAGTGAAATGGACCATTGAATCCAGGGAATCTTTTATCCGAATAAAAAGGGCATTGACTAAGGCACTTGTGCTGATCAATCCTGACTATTCCAAAGACTTCTTATTTTTTTCTTTTGCTTCTTTTGATACAGTAGCAGTTGTCTTATTACAGAAAAATGAGGAAGGGCGAGAGCAACCCATTTCCTTCTTCAGTAAAGCATTAAGGGATGCAGAAATCAGGTATGAAATCATGGAGAAATAGGCCTATGCCTTAGTGAAAGCTCTCAAAGCTTTCAGAGTCTATGTCCTTCACTCAAAGGTAACCGCATACGTTCCTTCGGCCTCTGTGAAGTACATCCTTGTACAACTCGACATAGATGGGAGGAGGGGTAAGTGGATAGCCAAGATCCTAGAGTTTGACTTGGAAATAAGGCCTACCAAATTGATCAAAGGTCAAGGCTTAGCCAAGTTGTTGGCTGAAGCAAATTGCAAATCCTTGGGGTTAGATTTCATCAATGCATGTTTAGAAAATCAGTATAATCAGTTGTCTGATGTGGACCCTCAAACAGAACCCTTGTTGGCTCGATGTCCTTGGTATAAGGATGTCATATATTTTATGCAGGAATTGCGGCCTCCAGATGGCCTGAAAAGAAACAAGGCAAGAGCTCTGAAGCTCAGAGCAGTCAGACATTGCCTTGTCGATCAAATTTTATACTAGAGAGACCCCCTAGGGGTGCTTTTAAAATGCATGAATCCACAAGAGGCCGGCAGGATCATGGTTGAATTTCACAGCGGCCTATGCGGAGGGCACCATTTCTGGAAGACCACAGCTCACAAAATTCTCAGAGCTGGGTAATACTAGCCCACCTTGTTCACTGATGTATGTAGAGAAGTTAGAGCCTGCATCCCATAACAATTTTTTTCAAAAAAGGAACAGCTCAAATCTCTGCCTTTAAATCCTGTAGTTGTTTCGGGACCTTTCCAGCAATGGGGCCTAGATTTTATTGGTGAAATCCACCCTACTTCCAGTGGGCATCACAGATGGATCCTAACTGCTATAGATTTATTTACTAAGTGGATCGAAGCTATCCCCACCAGGAGTGCTTCCCACAAGGTAATTATTGGATTCCTGGAAGACCTCATCGCAAGATTCGACTGCCTAAGAAAGATTGTTACTGATAACGCAGCCTCATTCAAGGCTGAGCCGTTAGCCAAGTTCTGTGAGCAATTTGGGATCAAACTGATTCACTCCACCCCATACTATCCCCAGGGCAATGGTTTAGCAGAGTCCTCCAACAAAAGCTTGATAAGTATCATCAAAAGATTATTGGAGGACAACAAAAGGGCCTGGGATTCAAAGTTGAAATTCGCTCTATGGGCCTATCGAGTGACCACAAAGAGATCTATAGGCATTTCCCCTTTCCAATTAGTTTATGGAGCAGAAGTTGTTTTCCCTTCTCAACTAGCCATTCCTATAGCAAATTTCTTCCAGGATCATCAAGAAGAGCCTGATCACATGATCAGAAGAGTTCATCAACTGGTGGAAGTCCAGCAGGCCAGAGAGCAGGTAATGGATAGAATTCAGGACCATCAACAGAAGGTCAAACTGGATTTTGACAAGAAAGTCAAGAAGAAAGAATTTGAGATCGGGGATTTGGTGCTTAAGTGGGATGCACCCATGCAAGATAAGGGCAAACACGACAAGTTTGACACCCTATGGATTGGGCCTTTCAAAATATCTGAGGTTTTCTCAAACAACACGTACAGGTTGCAGGATTTGGAGGGTGAAGAGGTTTTCAACAGCCCAGTAAATGGGTATTTTCTGAAGAAATGTTTTGTTTGAGCCTTAGACGGCTCCTTTGTTTGTGAATATTGTCCTTTTGGTTCTTTGTTCATTTTCTTTTTTATTATTTTTGACTTAGTAAATGACTCCATAGCCCAAAAGAAAGGCACTGAAGCTGCAAATGAGTTTGTAGAGCATCACAGGGACGACTCTATCCCCCATGGATCCTAATGTTAGCAAAAAATTTTGTGCTGGGCACAAAAGTACCCAGGTCTGCAAGTTGCACGAGAAGCACCCAAGCACAGCATGGAAGAATCTCTTTTCAGGTTACAAGTCAAGCGAGCAGGCAAAGTTTTGTTGTCAAGCGGTCGATACCCATCTATAAAGTTGATCGATGGTCACTGGGATCTCGGGGCTACCAAGTTACCTGAGATATAGCGTCAGAGAAAGCACCTATATTTCAAGACAAAATCTGGGTCGTTCGATACAGTGACGCATGGCACAAGATCTGGTCACGTTGGCATATCGGCATTCAGGAGTTTGGAGGGTAAAGGTTCCTCGTCATCTCACATCTCGAAACCCCAAACCCCAAAGCGCTGAAAGCACCCAGAGTTGGGCCCATGGTTTTGGTGCCTGGTCACAAAGGAGCAGGCCTAGAGGAGGGGCGCTAAGGTTTATCATTTGGCAAGACGGGTCCCGAAGAGCCGAGAGCGATCTTAGTCGTTCATCCCGGAGGGACACATGGTGTGCGATTAGGCTCTTTGCCTTTTCTCCCATCACGACTTCGAAGCGCAAGGAGAAGCTTTTTCATATCCCTGAGACGCGAAGTGTCGAAGACGTCCCGGACCCGAGCCCACAATATTACCGAATTAGTTCAGGACCATCAAATCAGAGAGGGGCGCATGGCACCCATTAGGCCTTCTCAGCATTTCTCCCATTGCAACTTTGAAGAGAAAGGATCTGCTCCTTCCTATCCACGAACCCCGAAACACCGAAAGCACCTTTGAAGATAGGCACAAGGTCACAGCCCATAGTCGCTTAGAGGCGATAGAAAGAGTTGCGTAAAGGGTCGAAGCGTCGGGTATAGCTGCAGAAGGGATCACCATGTTCTCCAAGTGCCAGTTCAACTTGATCTCAACCCTGATACCTGCTCGAAGTAAATGAAGAAGAGAGAGGGTGGTTGAAACCTCACCTCACTCGTTAATTGCAAGGTATGGATGTCCCGGCAGGAAGTCTGCCTGAGATGGTCCTCTGTACTGGTTCTTTCCACAGAAGCCATGCCAAGTCCTCGACTCACCAGGGAAGCCTGCGCATGCTAATTCAACATTTAAGGGCTCAGCTACCCCCTGGCATGATCCATCCAGAATTAAGGTGGCGTATGACAGAGGAGTGCAGGCCAAATTTGATTGAAGAGACGCCTTATCCCGATGGTAGAGAATCGATGGTAGAGTGAAGCTCCTGATTGTAAAGTTTTAACAGACACTCTAGTTCTCTAGTTATGCATCTGTATGTAAGATTTCTTGTTTAATGACAGATAGTTTTCTTACCCCATCTAGTTTTCATCTCATACCGAGGGAGTTCATGATTGACTGATTCACATGAATTATTGCAATTATGTTACGATAAAGGATTTATTGTTGCATTATTCTATTCTCCAGTTTTCTGCGTTTGAATGTAAGAAGATCTTGCGTTTAGTATTTTTCTCCTACAGTCTGTTAGAAACCTGATGTTTATGAAAGACCTTTGCATTTCTCTTATACAAGTCTTCCCCCTATTCACCCTTACTACAACTCACTGTTTGAAGTTTATCTAAGACCGCACTTGCCCATGCATGCCTGGCTTAGTTTCGGAGTTAGAACAATATTGTTTTGAGTTAACTTCCATTCGATCACCCCTTTTTATAAGCAAATCGTGACATAAGCTGATGGGTGTCAGGCTCTGCTCCTGCTGCAATCCAGAAGTGACTTCTGACACTAACAGTAAGTATAATCCTTATTTTCAGATTTGGTCATCATTATGCAAGTTGATTATTTTATTTCTGACCAAAGGAATTCATAGTTTTCCTTTAATAAATAAAATGTCTTCTCAGTTACATTGGAAAACTCATTATACCTAACTTGTTTGCTTTGTTAATTAGATTAGGAATTTATGTACATAAATAAGATTTTTACAAAGAAATAGTATATTTGTTTGATTGTACATACTTTAGGGTTTTTGAATTCACTTTTAATAAACATAGTTAGAACTTTAAACAAAATAAAATATAATGAGGAATTACAAAAAAAAAAATCTCTCATCATCATAGACTCTTGGTTTCAATGATATCCTTGAAGGATGAATTTATCCCTAGTATGTTGTCATGATGAGATTGGTAAACACATTTAAAAGATTACTTTTCATAGTGATTAGGTTGAAAGGCCTGTTCTTTCTGTAATCATGTCCTATGAGTTTGTTGGGTTGTCGAATTTTGAAACTGATCACCTTAACTTGATCAAGGTTCCATATTCTCAAATAAAAGAATAATTGATTTGTGTGGAGAGATGGTGTTAAGGATGTTAGAATGAGTATACTTTATTACATGGGAATTTCCAACTCATCTTCACTCACATGTATCATCCCTTGTGTTTTTAAACACGTTGATTTCCCCCATATATGCATGAATAAATAATATTTCAAGTAAATAAAATAAAATAAGCAAGATTGTGAAAGGAAATTCAGATTGGGAAATGTAGGTATCTCCATCCGGGCTATGGATGCTCATTGGCAGTAGAGCAAGTCCTGTGATGTCAGGGTGAATACAACATAGGCTATGGACACTTTTTGGCAGTGTAGCAACATCGGAAGACAAGAGAGGGTGATCATATGTATATTTACTCTTATACTCCATCATTAGAAGTCCCCTCAGACATAGCCTTGTCTTGACATGTTTGATCATGTTATCAGTAAATGATCCCCATCAATAATTTCTTTGAGTTAGGTAGAGAACAACTAGGGATTTGACTTTCAAGCCTAACATATTGTGATTTATTACCCTAAGCAACATCTAAGTAGACTAAAAAATAAGAAAAACTAATCTTTATATTTCATAACCAAACTCATTGCTTTTAGTATACTTAGATTTTCAGTCATCATCAGCTTCATCATTCTTACTAAAGATTATTTCTTCTTCTATTTTTTCATGTGGTTCATGGCACCAGATATCGATGCTCGCTACGTCCATGGAAACCTGCCCTAAAATCCACGAGATAACATAGGGAGGCTGAGTATTTTCAGAATATTGGGGGCTCAACAACAAGAGCATCTTATAGACCCATTTAAAGGCACAACATGTCACTCACAAGGAATTGAACCTGGGTGGGGAGTGTTAGCTTTTTAGCTCGGGAGGTACTCCGCATGTTTGTCTTGTATGTGGAAGTAACCTTGTACCTACACTACGAGACACTTGAATTTGTAATGGGTTTTTATAAAGTTGTGATAAAGTGGTTCTTTTATGTAAGTGACTTTTTAATAAAGTGTACCTTCTAATATTAAAGTGATTTTATCTCATAAAGTGCACTTATGTTATAAAGTGAAAATGTACTTTAATATTTTTAAGTGATTTATTTTTTAGAGAATGAATCATGACACTTGATCTTGTAAAGGCAAGATTAGATCTTGGCCATTAGATCTAGGGTTGGAGAAGGTGAAGGGTCACTTTCAGATTATAAGAGAATGCATTGGGTAGTGTGCAAGACACATTGAGAAGGAGATTGAGAGAGATTTTTGAGATAACTTGAGAGAGGAAAGTTAGGGAAGCAAGGAGGGTGCATTTCCCAAGAGAGATTGGGAACAAATCCCCAGGGAATATTTTTGTGTCAGTGTTGATAGCTATTGTTGTTGTTGGAGGTCATATTGTACGGATCTGCACAGTCCATACAACAAGGGAAAGAGGGCATGAAAATCGAGGAAAGTTTGGCATGGTTTTCAAGGTTGTTTTGGAGGTTTTTTCTTGCTATAGCAAGGCCATATGGAGGTAGCAGTACAACAGATTATGGGCACATTTTCCAAGGTGTTGATTTCTAGGTAGGTCGTACAATAATACGTATTTGGCACATTTTCCAAGGCAAAATATTGTGGGGGGAATTTTTTGTGTGTTGTAAGTGGATCTATATTGTTGGAAATTGTATTGTTGTTGTTGATATGTACTTTCCTAAAGCTATATAAATCTCTCTCTCTCTCATTAGGTTTCCCCACATTGGGGTTTTCCCTGGAATTGCCTAAATTTTCTGATTATTTTCTGAGTTGAATAATTGTTGTTAATTGTGTTTATTCCACTGCAAAATTTCTTAGAAATGTGTATTTATTCTTATGGTAATTTCTGAATGTGGGTTTATACATTTCAGAGTTCATATAATACAATTATCTCTAGGTTGCTAAGTGTATGACAGAATAATTTTAAGCAGATTTTGTCATTAAATTCCTACATGGTATCAGAGCTTGGGATCTGAGTGATAGTGAAAATCAGATATTTGGGAAAGTTTGAAGGGGGGGAATATGTTGTTTATTTTCCTTTGAATAGTGACAGGGAATATGGATGCCTACATTAGATTTTAGGATCATTTGGATAGCATTTCCAACTATTTGCAGTGGAAGGTCTGGATGTCATATGTTCTCAAGGAGAACAAGATTTGGAACTATGTTAGTTATGTTGTTGTGTCCCCCACAGCATATCTTGTTGCTTTGGATTTTCATGAAGTAAAGGAGGCCAAATCTTAGAGGATCATTCTGGATGGTGTGGAGGACCCCCTCATTCCACATATGTTTGAGAAGAAGACAGCTTATGATATGTGGTAAACTTTGAAGAATTTATTTGAGGCTAAGAATTCCAATCGGAAGATGTCCTTGAAAGATAAGTTTCATGACTCGAAGATGGCTAAGGGTGAGGATGTTGCATCCTATCTTACTCAGCTAGCCCAAGTTAAAGACAAGTTAGTTGCAGTGGGAGAGATCATCTCAAAAGATGAGTTGGGGAGGATAGCCTTGAAAGGCTTCACAAAGGATTGGGATCTCTTTGTGAAGTGTGTGGTGGGTCGAGAAAACTTTCTAGATTGGAGAAAGTTGTGGGATGACTTCACTCAAGAGGAGATCTTGATGGGGTCTCATAGCAGTGGTGAGAAGGAAGAAAGAGCTAAGGAGAATGTTGTTATTGCTGCAAAGAGAAAGAAGAAAGGAAATTACGGGAGGGACTTGAGTAAAGTCATATGTTACTGTTGTAACCAGTTGGGGAACCTTACTTCTCAATGTCTTGAGAAGAAGAAGAAGAGGAAGGAACATAAGGGGCTTGAGACAGCTGCTACAGTAGCCATGGAGGAATTTTATTTGGTTACTCTAGTATCCAGTGTTGGTAGTGGAGGATTTGGGGGTGATTTCAAATGGATTGTTGACAGTGGAGCCTCTTGTCACATGATGCAAATATGGTGAGCATTCCTTATCATCACAGATCCTGACCGGCTAGTGGAGAGTGAAGAAGGTATGGCATGATTTGTACATGGAGTTGGAAGGTTTAGATTATGACTAGAGTATGGAGGATTCCTGGATCTTGATGGAGTTCTCTTTGTTCCAGAGTTGAGGCTTAACTTTCTCTCAGTCTCAACCTTGGATAATGATGGATATTGTACATTGTTCAAGAGGGGACATGTATTTATCTACAGGGAGGGAGTAGACCTAGTTGAACCATAGCTGATTGGTGATCGGGTGGATAGGTTGTACATGTTGTGAGGACAACCTTCATGATATGATTCAGCGTCAGATAAGGAGTAGGAGGCTCTTGAGACTGTGGTGGGCCCAAGGATTCAATCTTGCATTCCGAGAGAAGAGATGGAGTCTCTTCTGAGCACCGGTAGGAGGCTCAGCTGGTGTGATCGAACCAATGCTTAGGGTGGAGTGGATTCTCCTAGGAGCTCAAGGTTTAGAGTAGTTGTCAGGAGGATGTCTTCTGGTTCAATTTTTGTGTAGGTGTTGAGGATGGCTCTAGGTTTAGAGGGAGATCCTACTAAGAACAATGTGATGGGACCAGATGATAGTGATGGCAGTGAGTAGATCCCTCGCTAAGAGGGAGTGTTATCTTTTTATCTCAGGAGGTACTCTGCATGTTTGTCTTGTATGTGGAAGCAACCTTGTACCTACACTACTAGACACTTGACTTTGTAATGGATTTTTATAAAGTTGTGATAAAGTGGTTCTTTTATGTAAGTGACTTTTTAATAAAGTGTACCTTCTAATATTAAAGTGACTTTATCTTATAAAGTGCACTTATGTTATAAAGTGAAAATGTACTTTAATATTTTAAAGTGATTTGTTTTGGAGGGAATGAATCATGACCCTTGATCTTGTAAAGGAAAGATTAGATCTTGGCCATTAGATCTAAGGTTGGAGAAGGTGAAGGGTCACTTTCATATTATAATATAATTCATTAGGTAGTGTGCAAGACACATTGAGAAGGAGATTGAGAGAGATTTCTGAGATAGCTTGAGAGAGGAAAGTTAGGGCAGCAAGGAGGGTGCATTTCCCAAGAGAGATTGGGCACAAATCCCAAGGGAATATTTTTGTGTGAGTGGTGATATCTATTGTTGTTGTTGGATTATGTATTGTATGGATCCATACAGTCTGTACAACAAGGGAAAGAGGGCACAAAAATCAAGGCAAGTTTGGCATGGTTATCAAGGTTGTTTTGGAGGGTTTTTCTTGTTGCAGTAGGGTCGTACAGATTTTTTCGTACATTAGATTGTAGGCACTTTTTCCAAGGTGTTTATTTATGGGCAGGTCGTACAATAGTACATATTTGGCACATTTTCCAAGGCATAATATTGTGGAGGTTGTTTTGTGTGTTGTAAGTGGATTTCTCTTGCTGGAAATTGTATTGTTGTTGCTGATATGTACTTTCCTGAAGCTATATAAATATCTCTCTCATTGGGTTTCCCCACATTGGAGTTTTCCCTGGCATTGCCTAAATTTTTTGAGTCTTTCCTGAGCTGAATGATTGTTGTTCATTGTGTTTATTCCGCTGCAAAATTTCTTAGCAATGTGTATTTCTGCTTATGGTAATTTATGAATGTGGGTTTAGACATTTCAGAGTTCATAGAAGACAGTTATCTCTAGGTTGATAAGTGTATGACAGAATAATTTTAAGCATATTTTGTCATTAAATTTCTACAGGGAGGGTAACAATAATTCCTCCCAACCACCCAAGCTACATCCAATGGACAAAGATACATTTATATTGAGAGAAAATGGCTTTATTTTCCTACATTATGCTTTTTGCATTAGAACTTCATTTATACATTAGGACTTTATTTTCTTGGGATGTTTTTTACTACTCTTGGATTTCCTAACTAATCTAGCTCTGAGGGGTTTTCTTTATGATTTTTGTTTTTGCTTATGTGTTAATTTTTTAGGCTTGTAGCTTTGGGATTTGAGACTTAACTTACCCTTTTTTTCTTAGATATATTTGATTAATTTTAGTAGCATAAGCTCCTTTCACTTCATTATCTTACGTACATAAGCTTTTTTTTCAAGGTTAGGTCGTGTACATACACATGTTGTTGAGGAAACATAAACATATGAGTTCTGGAAAATAGTGTGGTTTTGTTTTCCAATATTTTTTAGTCTTAGATTTTCTTTTGGAGGTTCTTTGGGACACTATGTGTTGCCTAAAGGTTTATTTATGTCCTATAAAGCAATTGGAAGTCTTGTTGGGTGCTTTAACTAAAGGAAATAAATATTTTGTGCTTTAGGTTTCTTTGGTTGCTTTTTTTTTGGATTTGCATCAGTGAAAGAAGAATCCTGCCTTTGGGTTTTCAGTTTCTTGATTGTTTCTACAGTCATGTATGGAGTCTAAATTTATGATCTAGAGACACATTTCTTCATTTCTTTCATTCCTATTTTTCCAACATAAAAGAAAAATTTTCTTATTTTAGTTTTCTTTTGCCTAATTTTTTTTCTTTGAAAAAGGAAAGAAAAAATTGTTTTCTTGTATTCTTTCTCTTGCTTTGCATTGGTTTCAAAAGCATAGTTGCACTTTTTGAAAAAAATATGCTTCTTATTTGCATCACTAGTTTGGTTTCATTTGAAAAAGTAAATACTTGTATTTCATTTTTCATTTGAAAGGAAGAAGTTTCATTGCATTTTCATCTTGAAAAAGTACAATTTGCATTTCATATTGCATTGGAAAGAGAAAAGATTGCATTTCAAGATTTACATTAGTTGTTCATGCATTTTTCTTGCTTGAAACTC
>ML788598.1:515760-554731 GCA_009831015.1 Picea engelmannii
CAAACAAACTTGGGTCCATTACCCAAACCTGGGGTCTCCAACTTCTCATGGCCATAACTCTCTAACCGTGAGGAATTATGTGTCGTTCCACATAGCAGCGAAAATGACATGGCAAGCACTATCCATATAGGATATTTTCCCTGACAAATTCACTTTCCTTCATCTCATTATTCCACAATTAAGCATGGGTTCTCTTACTCCATAAAGCGTCTTCTCGTGAGGGCTTGCAAAAAATATTTGTCTTTTCACTTATGTTATGCTCTGAAATAAATAATTGATTCGCCAAATTAATATTAATAGAATTCTCATCCTGGGTCATGTTGATAACAATGTTAACTTCTCTTCCTTGAATAATCCCCTTTAATGTAAATAACCCGTATGTTGAAATGCAACATCCTTCATAAGAAAATCTTACATTCGTCATTTTAGACTCATGTATTTTTTAATAATCCCTTATAACTTCTTTCTTCTTTATTTATTTATATAAAAGAAAGTTTATATATAAGCAATTGTGTATTCTTCACTTTATATTTTGAGTAGACCCTTGATGATTTACTTCACTTTAATGTAAGATATATTTCTTATGTTGTATAATTTTTTCACTTTCCACTTTATAATACTCTTTTTCTTTATATATATATATATATATATATATATATATATATATATATATATCCTAAAACTCACCTCTTATAACTTCTTAATAATTTCACTTTCTTTTTTTCTCCTTGAATGATATTTTTTTTTTATATGACTCGTAGAAACGTTTTTATTTCTCTTCTCCTAGATATAAAATGAAAAAGTAATTCCAATACCTTTTAATATTTGAAACTTAATATATGACTCACTTTTATAATATAATATATTCACTTTATCACCTTTTCTTTTTTTAATTTTTTTCTTAAAAGTTATCTTAATAATATAATAATATATTCACTTGTCCCCTTGTTAATACCTCAACTTAGAAATGAGTATTAAATACACCTTGAATAATCCTCTTCCTAACTTCCAATTGGCCCCTTTTTTATAATTTTGAATGGCTTTTTTTTTATAACTTAAACCTTTATATTTCGTTAGATGGCTCTTACTTTTATTAAATAATCCTTATAACTTTTCAAAAAGTTGTGACCCTTGATTTATGGATACGTACGGATGGTAGTGGTGTGATTTAATATGATTTTTTTCTTTTAATTTTTATGTATGGCCCAACTCAAGAAGGCTATATCGTACGGATGTAAGGAAGGCACCGTACAGCTGCAATTAATTAAATGCACGGAATTTGTATGGCATATCACTGTACGGAATGTAATAAATTAATTCAGTCATTCAATGTTAATTAAATCCTATGGATGTAATTTATTTTTACAGCAATTATATAGTCGTACGACTATACCAATCGATGGTTGTACGGTCGAAAATGGTACGGCCTGCACAGCGTTGCAAAACGACAGCGATTACAGTTAAGTGAAATCGAGAGTATGTTGTACGGAAGGGGTACGGAACTGTAGAAAAAGGACAGTTGTACGGATCAATGGCGGTTTGCAATTAAAATCGATGACTATAATTTCTATATAGATTGCAAAAAAAAACGACGGTTGGAATCAGCAGTTGTACTATATGGATAGATTGGTACAGTTGATTCAATTTTTTATTGCTAGTACAGACACAATACGGAACCGTACAGCTAAATAATTGGACTATAATTGTTGATAGTATGACTATAAGGGGTAGCAATTGGTGGTTGTATGGCCACGGCACAATCTATGGTTGTACGGATGTACAACAGTAGTAAACCAGCACCTTCTTTAATTTGTGTATTACCGCTAGAATCTTGGATTGTTCTAGTTTTTTGTTTTTGTTTTTTTTCTTAGTATATATCTGATAAGTTCAAAAAAAAAATTGTTCCGCAAAATAATCTTTAAAAATGAAATTGCAGTTTGTTGGTAGCGGATTCGTCTTCTTGTAATCAAGTGCTCCTTATTTGCGGTATATTTTTTTAATTTGCAGTGGATTGATTTTCGTTTTTTCTTCTCAAATTTCTTACTGTAAATGGCCAAGGACCTATTGTGGTCAATGACCTGAATAAATCAAAGAAACTCTGATTTTTTTTTTTTTTGTGAGTGGCTACAAGCCTATATGGCCAATGTCTACAAGCCTACAAGCCTACAAGTCTATACCAAATGTGACAAACAACATGTTTGACAACTATAATAATATCCAGTATAAATAGGATAATACACAATAATCCATTAAGGATGGTAAATATAATTGAATGATAGATTATATGTATACAATGAGAATGAGGGCTCGCTTATATACCCACACAGGGGTGCCCTTACTAACAGTCATGTCCTTTAAGACATGTCTTTTCATTATTATTAACTATTATTTATTAATTTATTATTTAATCATTATCTATTTATATCTTATTTATATGTATATTTATGTTCATAATAGAGTTACTTGAAAACTAATTAGTTTCTCCCACTTGAAAATGTTGGTGGAAACTAAACAAGTTGTGTGAGGAGCATTATAAGTAGAATATTTTCTTCTACTCCAGGAAATTCAGCTGTGAAGTGATAAATAGATTCAGTCGAGAGATATGGAAAGTAATGAAATTATAATGACACATAATTATATCTGAAACAGTTCAGTGCTCTCGGTCATCCTAAATGAATGATCTTCTTAGATCATCTCATCCAAGCAAACATCCCTTGTAGTTATCGTTCTCAATGAAAATTGAATGCAATCCAGAAAAGCCATGAATCCCATCATAAAAAGTTGCATTCCTTCAAGGATATACTCCATCAACATAATTCCCACTTTGCAAACTTCTTTCTTCCTTGTGGCTCTTTTGGCAAGTGCATATTCTCCAAGGAAAACTATGGCTCTCAAATGACCTTGTGTTACAATCATCCTAAGTTTTGTATGTTTCTTCAAACACACCTTCAAATGTCCATTTACATTCTTCGTTGTTCAATTAAAATCCATGACCATGGTAAACTGAGCTAGAGGAAGAAATTTCTTTGGCCCAAATAGCATAAATTTTCAATAAAACCAAGAGCATAATGCCACCCAAAAGGATTCAACTCAATGCAATTGCAACTGAGATGCCAATAACTACTCCCTCTACCAGTTGATTCCTTCTAGATCTTGAATATTCCAAAAAATCATGTGAGTAGGAATACAATGGCTTTCTGCAGAGTCCAAGATTTCCCAAAAAATAGATCCAATGCCATTTGGAAGAACTTAATGGAAACTGTCCTTAGAGAAAATTATTGGATAAGTTCAACTCATCCAAGATTCTGAGATCCCCAATATCATTAAGAACTTGACCGCTAAGTTTATTATTGGAGATATTGAGAACCTACAGCATCATTAAATCCCTGAGTGAAGAAGGAATACTTCCAGACAAAAAAATTACCAGTCAAGTCTAGCATGACTTGTAAATTACTAATCTTTCCAATCTCCATTGGGATTTAGCCTATCAAAGAATTGTTTGAGAGCCTCAAGTCATAAAACTTTTCACAATTTTTTATAGAATAAGGGATTAGTCGATAAAGGTTTTTATTCTGCAAATAGAGAACATTCAAAGCAACAAGGTTCCCCAACTGCCTTGGTAAACCACCCCCAAGCTTACTATTGTCAAGAGAAAGAGTGATTAAACCTGTACAATTATCAAGCTAGGATGGAATTGTTCCATTAAATTCATTGAATGATATTTCATCTCTCCAATCCCATGGAAATCACCAAACCATGCAGGAATAGGTCCAGAGAGATGATTATTATTGAGATCCAGATGATCCATTTGTGTGCACTTGGCAAGTTCTGCAGGTAACACGTTAGTGAGCTTATTCCAAGACAATTCCAACAGATTGAGCTCCAACATCTGGCTAATCTCTTTAGGAATTCTACCATTCAAGCCATTCCTACCTAGTCGGAGATGGGGTAAACCTCAAGGATCACCCAATTGGGAAGGGATTTACCAACATATTGTCCTTTCATATATTCATCATATTCTTGAAAGTACTTTGAATATTTATGTAAAAATCAATTATACGACTTTGTCTCTGTTGAAAATCCACCTCTGGATGAAATCATAACTTTAGGTGATACTAGTGACTTTTTATACTTGGTTCTTATCTCTAGGCTGGCCAAGATTTTGCATCAAAATTGAAAAGTATTTCAAGACTCGCCTAGTACTTGCAAGTATGGTAAAACTCACTAAGTATCAAAAAACAACGAAGACAACTTTCTCCAACCATCGGACATTTTTTTTCTTTTTCATGTCTCTTTTTCCATCATTGGCTCTATGATGTTTGGTGAAGAGGTTAATGGAGCTTTGACTCTTCTTTTACTCATTTCTTTGCCCATGTATACTTTTTTTTGGTTATTTATAATCGGCATTCATATTTTTCCTTTTGTGGGTTATTTTACAAATCTCAATCCATGTACCATCTTGTAAAAGATAAACTTGGAACCTGGATAAAACTTTCTACATTGACTGACATATGTCCTCAAAACCTTCCTCCTTACAAGTTCTGCAAATTTGTAACATACCTCCAAAGAGGTTAGTTCTCTCACGATACATTTTACCAAGGTCGCGAAGTCTCTTCCATGGAGATGTGAAAACAAGCAGATGTCATTATTCTTATGAAGAAGGAAAGATTCAAGAAAAATGAAAAAGACTAATAATCCAGATTCATCAAACCCTCTAAAATCTTAAAAAACAGCTCCTTCTATTAATCTGACTCACTTTGCATCTCAAAACCAGCTCACATATCATGCAAACATTAATTCTACTCACAAAATGTACAAGGTTGTTGTAAGAAACTGAAGAAAAATGAGGGGTTTGCAGTGTATTTACAATGTATAAACCTTATTTTTTATGGATAATGTTTGGCATCAATTTTAGGAATTGGGAGTTTTTCTTCATCTTTTTTCGTCTTTAATTTATCATAATGGTGGATCATGGGATCCATCAGTAATGAAAAATAAAATTTCAATTTTGGCAGAAAATGCCTGCCAAAATCAGGAAACAGATAGAAAATATTTTTGAGGCATTTCTAAGTCATATTTTGAACCTTCATGTCCTAGAAACATTTCCCAATCGTGTTTCTTGAACATATATTAGACTATTAAAAGAAACTTGAATCTTTGAATTGGCTTTATTGGATTTCATAAGCTAGGACCTTTGTTTAAAATATCAGTGTTTCTTTATATGACCGGTATCTACTACTCTTAAGATAGTACAAGTTATTAAGAATCATCCTTCTTCTCATCGAGCATCATAACCACTCATTTTCACTTTCTTTTCCTTTGATTGTCTAAGTAGGTTGACCTTGTCCTCATGTTCTACTAACTAATTGTGTGGTTCCTCGACCCGATGCATCATTGGAAGTGTTTAGGTTTACAATTCAATCATAATCAACAACATTTATAGTGAGGGTGATAAAGTCTCATTCTCTCTTTAGTAAACTAAGGTATCTTGAGTTCTCAATGTGATTGGCCCCCCTTTTAACCTTTTAACTGGGTATATAGTATATATTGTATTCTACGCAATGAGTTTATAATCATTGCTTGGAGAAACTTTCATTCACCAATAGCTAGATGATGTCAAAGGGATAAAAAGGTAATGCTTAGCAAATATAGCTTAAGACTGAGCTCATGAGGGAAAAACAGAAAACACTTATTTCACATCATTCTTGATTAATAAAATATGGAAAGATGAAACATTGTAACAATCCAAGTGTTGGACTATTAAGGCACGAACAAGCTACTAATTGTTATCTTAATTTGATACAAAATTGCCCACATGCAATGATCTGATATCAACTGAAATCCATTCTTGCTCCTTTCTTCTACAAGTTCAAGTGAAAGTGTCCACTTTTATAGTTATCCTTCTTGAATAAGTAATATTTATAGGACACCCAAAAGAAATATAGGAAGAGAGGAACTATGTCATTAAAAAGAGTAATGATATTTCATGAGCCAAAACTGGACTAAAATACCTCCTCACCAAACATTTGTGGATATCAAGCACTTCCAAATATCCTTGTCAAAATATAGATGCCTAAATCCCTTTACCAACTTCTTTCTATCTCCCATATACATTCATAAACCCATATGTATGGTTACATATGTGTAAGGTCCCCTCCGTTACGACTAGGAAAAGCAAAGCACAATAGGTAAAAAAAAATCATTAGGGAGTTAACGTCCACACATAATTCATAGCAGCGCATAATCTATGACATCATAATTAAAAGCATCACAAGCTACTCATCATTGTAATCAATAACGACGCAACCAATGCATCAACATAAACGATGGCGACACATAAACATAAATAGAAACATAGCTCAGCACATCACAATCAACTTGAAGCAATTATAAACAATGATCAACCAGATACTGAATATTAAAATGACTACCCACCCAACCTACCCTGCAAGGTTAGGACCTCCAAGACACATAGGCAACACTCAAGCCCACGATTCATCCGATTGATTTTGACCACTTAAGGTCTCAGGGCTGGTGATTGTTCTAAGGAACAAGGAGGTATCTACTTCTCACTAACACAAACAAGTCGAAAACCAACTAGCTCAATCAATCAACATCATTAATGTTCATGGCGCAAGAGAATCTAATTACTAAATCAATCATATAACGACATAAGTTAAGGTGCAAGTGTAATCAACTTTATTTTATTTACATGGCATAAAAGAAAACATCTATTTTATTTTGAGGCGTGCGATTAATCAATTACTGAATTCAACAATAATTCAACATTATTTTCAAGGTGTGCATGTGATCTAAATATCGAATTAAACATAAATCAACATCATTCAATGCACGCAATTAATCTAATCACTTAGGAAATCATACATCAACATTATTACAATGCGTGCGAGTAATCTAAAAGTGTAATCATTTATGCATCATCATTAGTCCATAGCGCAGGCAATCTAATTACTTAATCATCAGCATAATCCATGGCACAAGGGAAATCAATCGCTCAATAATTTATTCATTAGCATGATTAGTGGTGCAAGGGTAAATTGATCACTAAAACAACCATACAACCACTTTATGTAATGGCGCAACACAATCACGAGAATTATAAGCATCTATCAGTCCAAGTTCGATCAACCTATGCCTTAATCGATCGTTCCCGAGGTACAAATTCTAGTTATGATTATTTTAATTATGCTAAAAGGTTGCTTGCCAATAAAATGTTGTTTGCCAATACAAATTGAAAATAATTTTACTTTTTCACCCTTTAATTTTATCTTCATTCACTTTTCTTTATTTATATAATTTAATTTATAAAGACTTAATGATACAAGATTTGTATAACATAACATTTACATACAAATTTTTATTTTATTTTTATTTTATATAAACACATATATCACAATAAAATGTATGATTGTAGGAGACAAATAGTTTTGTCTCTGGTCACACAGTAAAGTGCATGATTGTATGAGAAAAATAGTTTTGTATCTTATGTATGTTTTCCTCTTGCTCCATGTATTCATTGTTGTCCATTAGTTCAAGCTTTCATTCAAATTCTTGGGAATATACAAGTTTGGGCTATTCTTACTCACCTAAAACATATGCATGTATTCATTATAATGCCCAATTTCATTACTTATGTATCAATTATATTTAAGTGGTTTGACTAGAGTTAGATTTAGAATTACCAGTGCATTGAGTTAAGCAATATACAATATTAAATTTGACATTATTCTTGAATCCACATAAAAATTAACGTATTTTGTATTAAAAATGGCATATTTAAAAAGTGCATTAAAAATTAAAAATAATTTCTATAGACTGGTGCGAATTTCTAGAGGGATGGTGCCTTCCATTCGTTGGAGGAAACGAGATCTGAAGGATCTCGCTGCCAGAAATTTGCCAGTGGGAGGGCGCGTTCCAGGTGTTGGAGGAAAATGGGATCTGAAGGATCTCGCTGCCAGAAATTCGCCAGAGGAAGGAAAACGAAAATTCGTTTAAGCAAAGGTCCAAATTCTTAAAAACGCAGAGATGTCAAGGGAAAAAATAGCAGGGCGAATTTCACCATCGCTGGGCAAATTTTTGGTGCAAAAACGCAGAGATAAAAAAAAATTTGGTGCAAAAACGAATTTCCTCAAACTCAGAGCCCGAGGATCTTGCCATGATAAAAAAAAATTAAGTTGGTTTTAAAGAAAACAGTGATCTAAATCTACAATGGATGTACTGTAAATATAAAACTTCCACAGGCAGCAATTATTATTCTATAGCTACCGCAACCATCCTGGATCTGGTCAAGCAACATTAGAGTTTCGCCACAAGCGCAGTGGGTTTCAAGGCCCAATAAATCACAAAATATCACTACCATCCGACATATTTCTACTACATAACATCCACGTAATGTACAGGTTCAATGTCCACATTTTTCTTAGCAGGAAATTACACAACTTCATGAATTTTTAAACAACAATACAAGGATGGAGTACCGTAACCAATAAACCGTAGTCGACAAGGACTGATATTGTCGGAGATCTACACTCGAACTTGTGCTTAGATCCTTCGCTTTCCAATCCAAGGACTTCATTGGTACCTCCCAACCAACGCTAGGGGTATTCTTCTTCCCCTTTAGCTCCTTGAGCCGCAAAGGGGCCACACACACACAACCAAAATCCTCTAGCTCCCAGCTCATCTCGCAAGGTAGAGTCACCACTCTCTCTCAAGTTGGGTATCCCAACTCTCACAAGTAAATCCAGTGAAAAATTCTGCAGCATAACCAGTGTGCTCCATCTCTCAACTTAGCCATTTGTTTTATAGAATTTTCCCACACTTTCACAATTAATTCGCTTTTCAATTAAAATAATTTAGAATTATCTCCCCCATAAACTTGTCACCCTTTCCCCAATTTGCACAATTAAATCTACATTTTATTTTAATAAAAAACAATTTTTCTCACCCATCCTAAAAACGCTCATAAAATCACTCATCGTTGTCCCTTTATTCCTTTTATTTCCAATTAATGACTAAGGCCTTTCTAAAACTGAGTTGAGTTAAAATAAGAACTTTCTCCTAGTTAGATTATTGTTAACTAGACTATAGATTATTTTCTATATGTACCCATTCCTTTAGCTTTATTCCATTTTTACCTTACATTCCAATTTGGTAATTACTTGCACATATGTGTATTAAATCACTCTTTAGATTTATTTTATTTTCATTGATTTCTTAAATTGATTTATTTCATCCCCTCATTATTTAATTTATAAAATTAGTTTTTAGTCTTCTCACTAACTTAGACTTAGGCTTAGTTAAATTTTTATTTGCAAAAGCTTAGACTCTTAGGGATTATGATTAATAAATTCATTCTCTAATTAATTAATTAATCAATTAATTAATTAATCAATTAATTAATTCGGCAGTGCTCAAGATTTTACAAGGTTTAACGTTCGCTCAAAGTTTTTTAGGCCACCTAGATTCATTGACTCAATTTTTAATTATGTGACGTGCCCTTCAAGACGCACTCCGTGCTCCAAGGGTGTCACTCGCCTTTGATTCAAATTTTTAATTACGTGACGTGCCCTTCAAGACACACTCTGTGCTCCAAGAGTGTCACTCGCCTTTGACTGGTTTTGGTAGTTGTCCAACCCCTGGAGTCAGCACTCCATTCGGGCGACCTTGTGAGAGACAAAGGGCTTATAAGGAATAAGGACTCTGCCTTATTGCGCGCCCCTTAGAAATCTGCGTGAGCAACAGTCTTAGTTTTCCCTCACGACATCGTGGATCTCTAAAACTAAATAATTGTTAACCTACAATTTGAGCCACAATGGGAGTGCTAATAGGTTGTGACAGGGATGTCACCACACCTCTCCCTCAATATCTAGTCTATGTGCATGGCCCCTTTACTCCTTATGTGAGTCATGTTATCCCCGATTTTTAGGGATAACTAGGAGATCATATCTCGAGGCCCACAGGTCCTAGACATGGAGTACCGAGAGCAGGATTGACCTGAGCATGGCCCTGGAGGGCCCATCTTTTTCTTCTTCCATCGGCTTTGTCCTGTCAGTAGCAGCATCCATCACCATCGACGTGGTCTTGTATCAGAAGAGGTAATTGGTCCAGGTATCATGGTATGTGTCACTTTTGATCATTGAAACCTTTAAATATATGCATCTGATTTCTTTTATCTCTAACAACTGCTTGGATCTTACATTCGCCCACTTGACCATGATTGGGGAAATTGATAGGGTGCCCTAGCAAGCATGTGCCCATAGGTCTTGGTTTGCCACTGGAGGGATTTCTGAAAAGCCATCATCCACTCCCATCATAGCACCAACGTTTCATCTTGTCTCCCGCTCATTTATCTCATTCCCCTTGTCCAGGCATTGGGTTGATCTGTTTATAGGATTGCACCTTATCTCGTGGGAAGAAGGGGCTAAAGGCCCAGAAGGTAAAAGCAGCTGGTAAAAGATAAAAGCCTAGAAATAAAACCTCGAGATGCTTCGCCCAGGGATCCCCGAGAAGGCAATAAAAAGCCTCTCAACAAGAAAAAAGACGGACACGGAAAATAACAAACAAGACCTAGTCAAGAGGATAGGGGGTCTCATCACGAGCCAGCTTATTAGAATCATGGGTACCTAACAGTATGACATTGCCACCATCTGGTTACCACGCCGGGGCAGTGACCTTTGGTTACATGGCCAAGGGAAAGGGGGTCTCATCACGAGCCAGCCTTCTCATTTTTGTGAAAGTACTTGTGGGTAACACTGTCAGCTCTGGTCACCATGCCAAGGCAGTGTCCTCTGGTTAGCCCTTGAATAAAAATAAAAAGAAGAAGAAAAAGCAAATAAAAGAAAAGAATAAAGGCAAGAACGGGCTTGGAAAAATTGCATCCATGACAAGTATAGCTCGCCTTCTACAAAGGCACCCACGGATAGCATTATGTATCATCGGCTCACACTTCACCCACATGTCTGGACATCCCCTAGCCAGATCACCTCACTTACATGGCTTGAATGAAACCTTCCTGGAGACTTCCCTTTTCTTGTGGATACTAGCCCAATAGGGCATCTTGTCTTTTTCTCCAATCTTGTATTGTAGGTTTTTGCAATGTCTTTGAGCTATTAACCGTTGTATCAGGTTTTTTATGCATATGTTTAATAATATTAATAATGAAATGTGATTGACATTGCTATGATCCCTGTGACTAATGAGCCCATGGAGGGCGTAGCTTTTGATGTGCAGGACCATGCCCAACGGACAGGTACCATTTGGACCAGTACACATGGGGAGATGATCAGTTCGGACCTCCATGGGGCTGAGGAGCCCACCAGATGGATGTTGAGACCCCATTAGGGGGTAGAGACAGAACGGTTGTTGATCAGGTTTTTTGCACCGGAGAAGAAGAGGACATTTCATCAGAGGCACTTTGGCAGAGCCTAACCTAGGCGGATTAACCCACTTCCAGTAAAATGTTTGCCCTAAATGGTGCAGGACATCACCTATGAGCTCATGACATCACTTTGAGCATGTGACAGTTTGACAGGGCAGTTGGCACGTGTGGCATGGTGGAGAGGCCCAAAGAGGGCTAACGTTTTGCTCTTTATTGCTACATTTGCCCTAAAAGGGGCTAACGTCTCCCTTAGAAGGGGTGACATCTGACCTTTTGCTCAATTAGGTTTTAAAAATAACATTTAATGCAAAACAGTATTATTTTGGTATTTTGGCCTTGTCGGCCTTTTTATGACCTAAAAAAGTAAATTAGGTCATTGATACACTATATATTGAGGAGTTTTAGCCTCATTTTATCATCATTCATCACTCACTCATTAGTGAGGTCTAATTTTAGCGCCCTATTTGGGTTTTTGGCTGATTTAAGAGAGGCGCACTTGTTGAAGGAAGATTTTTTTTGGCATGTATGGTGTTTCTCCTGAAGGAAGGTGTTACAACTAGGGTTTGCATGGTTATTTCTTCATGAATTGTAAGTGCTTTCTCTTCTTATTGAATGGTTGTAGTATAAATTTATTGCATATTACTTATAAATGTGTTGAATCAAAACTCTAGGTGACAAGCACATTTAATTGGTCCTTGTCTCATGTCCCCTGATAGATAAATTTTCATCCATTGAAGAAGGAAGAGAGAGCCTAGCCATAGCTACACTCTCATTTCTTCTTCTCCCTGAGCTAGTCGTACTATCCAGAAGCCAAAGAGAGTGAGACATCCTTGGCCTAGTTCTTCTACACCAGGGTCGTATCATTCTAGGGTTTGTTGAAAAGGCCTTGCTGTAGCAACACCTTGCCTCTTCAAACCCTCATGTTTTGGTTGTCTTTGTTTTATCTTCAGCTAGCCATTTTGCCAATTTGATCTAAAGAAGGAGGAGAGAGCACGAGGCCTTGCTTTAGCAACACTGGAGTGAGCCTTTCTCCCCTAGGGTTTGGTCTCTGAAGCCCTGCCATTGCAGCACTTCAGAACCCTTCCCTCTAGTCTTCAGTCATCCTCCTTCAACTCTTGCGTCCTTCTTGTTGACTCCATTAAACCCTAAGTCACCGATCTAAGCCTCCAGCATTGAAGTGATTTGATCCAAAGAACTCTCAAACTTCTTTCGAAACTGAAACCCTAACTACACTAACCCTAGAATGTTGACGTCACCCTTGGTTATTTCATCTTGATGCAGCAACGTGTCATTTTATAAGAAATTGAATGGTAGTTAAAGGCATTTATTAGATGGTGTGTTGATTTGTTACATTGAATGCCATGTCATTTCAGTATTTATCGAGGAAGTGATATTATTTGCATTGTTCTATTGATAAACATTGACTTCGTCAATATTTATTGTCATAATTGCTTATTTAAATATTAGATAGTCATTAATATACATGAAGTGCTAACTAAGACCTGCATATATCAGTTTGTTGTTGTTTTGTTCTTGGGTAGGGACTCTACTTGGTTATTATTCATCTTTATTGGTTGTTTAGCCGGGACTATCTTTTGGTGGTAACTTGTGAAGGGGGAAAAACTTGTCTTTGACCTACTATTCTTTGCCTCTTCAAAACTCCATGTTACCGGAGACGTCTCCCCTAGACCTAACCTCCCTAAAGAGAAAGAACCTCCCCATCGTGGTGGCATTGGGTGGGATAGGTTCCTGTTACGCCAGTTTGACCTACAAACTTCAAGATTTTGTCCTCCCTACAAACTGTGTGATAACATTTTGGCACCGTTGTCGGGGAACACTGAGTCAATTCTCCTCAAAACACAAATCTTTTCGGTAAGCCTTGCCTCAAGAGCCTTATCTTACAAGCTTACCTGGCAACTCCACTAGGGTGTTTTCCCTTTTCTTTGATAGTTTCAAGTAAACTATCTAGCAACTCCACAAACTAAAAAGAGGTTCAATAATCCTCCTTTGTCTTTCAGAAGGAAGCATCCCAAGAACTCTCATGTTGTCAAATCACTTTTCGGGAAGAGCCTTCCTTTAAGAATCATGTCTAGCTCTCAAACCGCTACAACAAACCCAACCAACAATCAAAGACAATGGTCGTCTACTCTTTTCAAACTGCTAGACATGTCAGCCATACTAGGCTACCCTAGGCAAATGCCACCCAAGTATGAGAAGTGGTTGCCTAAATTTACCAGTACTGATGCAATCAATGGTGAAGAGCACATGAGCAACTTTTGGGAATTTTTCCAGCTTCACCCCATTAGTGATGATGCTGAAGATCTAGTCATGAAGTTGTTCTCCGCTAGTCTTTACGATGCCTCAAGGCGTTGGTACCTAAGCCTTCGTGATGGAAGCATCAAAACCATGGATAGACTTGAAGAGGCCTTTCTCAAAAGATGGAGTGTCAAAGAAGACCCTAATATGCTCCTCACTCGACTGAACAACCTTGCCAAATATGAAAATGAGTCCATTCGGGAGTTCCACACCAGATTCGAGACTTTACTGCAAAGAATTCCTACAAGCCATCATCTAAAAGATGACTACCTCGTCCATGTTTACACCAGATCTTTCAATGGCCAACTAGGGTATCTTCTTAGAGACAAAAACCCCCAGTCCATTCAAGAATCCCAAGAGCTCGCTACTAAAATAGAAGGGAACCTCCTTTCATCCAAGATTGAGCCTTTTGCTAACCCAAGGGGGAGAATAGACACTAAAACAAAGATAGTTCACAATGTTGAGCCTACTTCAGATCTATGTACCAGTATCGCCAAGCTACAAGCCTCTATGGATGGTATCATAAAAAATCAAGAAGAAATGATGAACAGGATTGTCAAGTTGGAAAGATCTCATACCCAGGCGCCCAGGGTCCCGTACAAAGGGCAATTCCAGAAAGGGGGCCAATTTTATAAACCAAAGAATGAGCATGAAGTTCCAAACACTTTGGCCCCTACAAACATTGTTGATGAAAATCCTTGGTGCATGGAATGCAGCGAAGCACATTGGGAACCTGAGTGCCCCTACAATAGTGGCCATCAACACGTCAACAACATGGATTGTTTCATGGAGTTTCCTCAGATAAATATCACAGATGCATAACATTAGGAAGTCATGAAAGAAGTAGCCAGATAAACAAGGATGGCAGTGATAAAAAACCTGGATTAAGAATCACGAGAAAACCTAAAGAAACAAGAATTTCAGGTGTATAGAAGAAATAATTTGAAACAACCCACTGCTGATCAGGCAAATCCCCCACCCCTAGAAATGCTTCTTTCCAAGACATCCAAGGCTGGCAAGGTTGACCAGACTTTGACTTCGAAGGGGCATTATCAAAAATGCATGTAAACGTCCCCCTAAGAGAAGCAATCAAGATCCCATCCATCAAGGAACGATTTGACACTTTCTTTTCGGGATCAGATGAACCTATGGACCCCCCTATTATATTGCAAGTTGATCACTTCAGGGTCCAATATGGTGAAAACCCTCCTTTCTTCATGACGTTGGCAATGAATAGCAAGAACCTCAACAATTGCATGTTAGATACAGGTGTTGGTGCCAACATGATGTCACTCAAAGTCATGCGACAAGTGGGTTTGAAGGTCACACGGCCTTATAGAAATGTATGTGGTTTTGAATCTAAAGCCATGCCCACACATGGGGTGGTTGAGAATGTTGAATTTCACCTAAAGGAGTACCCAGAGAAGATGGTCCACGTTGACATTGTGGTAGTTGATGTCCCAGATGTGTGGGGAATGTTGTTATCTAGGAAGTTTGGTGCAATGTTAGGTGGCACCCTTGAGATGGACCTCACATTCTTGCAATTGCCTTTGAAAAATGGAACAATAGGTTGTCTCCTCAATGTGCCAATAACTGGGGATCATGTGCAGGATATTACTCACCTCGTCAATAATGACAAAGCACAAAATGAGATGATACAAACTCTTCAAAAGTATTCTCCAGAAGATATGCCCTTTGCAACAGAGGAGGACTTTGATCAGATCGAATGGCCCAAGAAAGAAGAATACCAACAACTCCTGGATGAATTCAAAAACAAAGAAATTGGGACAGTGAAGATATTAAAGAAACATGAAGATGATGTACAAATCCACTCGTCTCAACAAGAAGTTTTTACAGCAGAAGCCCACTCCCCTCCCTCAGTACAATACACCAGGGTTGTCCAAGGAACGACCAAATACAAAGTCAGAAAGTATAAGGAGGGAGACATGGTATGGATGTGGGATACCCAAAAAGGAGAGCCAACTAATGTAAAAGGAAGCACTCAGTCATGGCTCAAACCCTTCAAAGTTGGAATGGAATCAGTTAATGACTCGTACTATCTATCCACTCTAGAGAGAAGAAGGCGCCCATTACCTATCAGCAGGCACCTCCTCAAACCCCACCAAGGTAGGAGTACCTGATTTCACAGGTAAGTGCAGGTAAGTAGGCATTTTTCGTTTATTATACCATTTGCATTTCATGTTAGTTTCTTTCACATTTTCATTGTTGATTGTTTTCTTTCAGTTTTTATATACATCTATGTATGTTGGGGTGGCATTATTGCCCCATTTTTTTTACTGATGCCCCTATCGAGATTGAGCAGGTCTACAGGTTATGCCAGAGATGTTGAGGTTCTCATGCGATCTACGGTGAGCACATGTCCCTGAGTTGGAGCCAGATGTTATCCCCAATTTTTAAGGATAACTAGGAGATCATGTTTCGAGGCCCACGGGTCATAGACATGGAGTACCGAGAGTAGGATTGACCTGAGCATGGCCCTAGAGGGCCCATATTTTTCTTCTTCCATCAGCTTTGTCCTGTCAGCAACAACAACATCCATCACCATCGGCTTGGTCTTGTATCAGAAGAGGTTCTTGCTCCATGAGGTAATTGGTCCAGGTATCATGGTATGTGTCACTTTTGATCATTGAAACCTTTAAATATATGCATTTGATTCCTTTTATCTCTAACAACTGCTTGAATCTTACATTAGCCCACTTGACCATGATTGGGGAAATTGACAGGGTGCCCTAGCAAGCTTATGCCCATAATTCTTGGTTTTCCACTGGAGGGATTTCTGAAAATCCATCGTCCGCTCCCATCATAGCACCACCGTTTCATCTTGTCTCCCACTCATTTATCCCATTCCCCTTTTCCGAGCATTGGGTTGATCTGTTTGTAGGATTGCACCTTATCTCGGGGGCTAAAGGCCCAGAAGGTAAAAGCAGTTGGTAAAAGATAAAATCCTAGAAATAAAACCTCGAGATGCTTCACCTAGGGATCCCCAAGAAGGCAATAAAAGGCCTCTCAGTAAGAAACAAGAGGGACCCGAAAAATAACAAACAAGACCTAGTCAAGAGGATAGGGGGTCTCATCACGATCCATCCTATTAGGTTCATGGGTACCTAACAGTATGACATTGCCACCATCTGGTTACTAGGCCAGGGCAGTGACCTTTGGTTGCATGGCCAAGGGAAAGGGGGTCTCATCATGAGCCAGCCTTCTCATCTCTGTGAAAGTACTTGTGGGTAACACTGTCAGCTCTGGTCACCATGCTAAGGCAGTGTCCTCTGGTTAGCCCTTGAATAAAAAGAAAAAGAAGAAGAAAAATCAAATAAAATAAAAGAATAAAGGCAAGAACGGGATTGGAAAATTTGCATCCATGACAGGTACAGCTCGCCTTCAACAAAGGCACCCACAGATAACATTATGCATCCCTAGCTCTCACTTCACCCACATGTCTAGACATCCCCTAGCCACATCAACTCACTTACATGGCTTGGATGAAACCTTCCTGGAGACTTCCCTTTTCATGTGGATACTAGCCCAATAGGACGTCTTGTCTTTTTCTCCAATCTTGTATTGTAGGTTTTTGTAATGTCTTTGAGCTATTGACTGATGTATCAGGTTTTTTATGCATATGTTTAATAATATTAATGATGAAATTTGATTGTCATTGCTATGATCCCTGTGACTAATGAGACCATGGAGGGCATAGCTTTTGATGTGCAGGACCATGCCCAGTGGACAGGTACCATTTGGACCGGTACACATGGGGAGATGATCAATTCGGACCTCCATGGGGATGAGGAGCCCACCAGATGGATGTTGAGACCCCATCAAAGGGCAGAGACAGGACAGTGGTTGATCAGGGTTTTTTCACCAGAGAAGAAGAGGATGTTTCATCAGAGGCACTTTGGCAGAGCCAGGCCTAGGGGGATTGATCCAATTCCAATAAAATGTTTGCCCCGGATGGCCCAAGACATCACCTATGAGCTCATGACATCACATTGAGTGTGTGAAAGTTTGACAGGGCAGTTGGCATGTGTGGCATGGTGGAGAGGCCCAAAGAGAGCTAACGTTTTTCTCTTTATTGTTGCATTTGCCCTAAAAGGGGCTAACGTCTCCCTTAGAAGGGGTGACGTCTCACATTTTGCTTAATTAGGTTTTAAAAATAACATTTAATGCAAAACAGTATTATTTTGGTATTTTGGCCTTGTCGGCCTTTTTATGACCTAAAAAAGTAAATTAGGTCATTGATACACTATATATTGAGGAGTTTTAGCCTCATTTTATCATCATTCATCACTTACTCATTAGTGAGGTCTGATTTTAGCGCCCTATTGGGGTTTTTGGCTGATTTAAGAGAGGCGCACTTGTTGAAGGAAGACTTTTTTTGGCATTTATGGTGTTTCTCTTGAAGGAAGGTGTTATAACTAGGGTTTGCATGGTTATTTCTTCATGAATTGTAAGTTTTTTCTCTGCAAAAATTCTTATTGAATGGTTGTAGTCTAAATTTCTTGCATATTATTTATAAATTTGTTGAATCAAAACCCTAGGTGACAAGAACATTTAATTGGTCCTTGTCTCATGTCCCCTGGTAGACAAATTTTCAGCCATTGAAGAAGGAAGAGAGATCCTAGCCATAGCTACACTCTCATTTCTTCTTCTCCCTTAGCTAGTCATACTATCCAAAATCCAAAGAGAGTGAGACATCCTTGGCCTAGTTCTTCTACACCAGGGTCATACCATTCTAGGGTTTGCGGAAAAGGCCTTGCTGTAGCAACACCTTGCCTCTTCAAACCCTCATGTTTTGGCTTTCTTTGCTATATCTTCAGCTAGACGTTTTTCCAATTTGATATAAAGAAGGAGGAGAGAGCACGAGGCCTTGCTTTAGAAACACCGGAGTGAGCCTCTCTCCCCTATGGTTTGGTCTCTGAAGCCCTGCCATTGCAGCACTTCAGAACCCTTCCCTCTAGTCTTTAGTCATCCTCCTTCAACTCTTGTGTCCTTCTTGTTGACTCCATTAAACCATAAGGCATTGATATAAGCCTCCAGCGTTGAAGTGATTTGATCCAAATAACTCTCAAACTTCTTTCGTAATTGAAACCCTAACTACACTAACCCTAACCTGCTAACCCTAGAATGATGACGTCACCCTTGGTTATTTCATCTTGATGTAGCAAGGTGTCATTTTATAAGCAATTGAATGGTAGTTAAAGGCATTTATTAGATGGTGTGTTGATTTGTTACATTGAATGCCATGTCATTTCAGTATTTATTGAGGAAGTGATATTATTTGCTTTGCTATATTGATAAACATTGTCTTCGTCAATATTTATTGTCATAATTTCTTATTTAAATATTAGATAGTCATTAATATACATGAAGTGCTAACCAAGACCTGCATATATCAGTTTGTTGTTGTTTTGTTCTCGGGTAGGGACTCTACTTGGTTATTATTCATCTTTATTGGTCGTTTAGCCGGGACTATCTTTTGGTGGTAACTTGTGAAGGGGGGAAAACTTGTCTTTGACCTACTATTCTTTGCCTCTTCAAAACTCCAGGTTACCGGGGGCGTCTCCCCTGGGCCTAACCTCCATAAAGAGAAAGAACCTCCCCATCATGGTGACATTGGGTGGGATAGGTTCTTGTTACGCCAATTTGACCTACAAACTTCAAGCTTTTGTCCTCCCTACAAACTGTGCGATAACAAGTCAGAATAGCAAGCAATCGGCAGCCTGCATCCATCAACAAAACATTGTCAATGATCCATAAACAATATCATAATATAATCGATCATATGTCACATATGCATAAATGAAATACTCAAACCAATACAATCCACTCCCTGACTCAATCCAACGTCTAAGGAGGTCAATTGATGCCATCGACATCCACAATATGTAAAGTGCCATGCACACTCAGGGAAAACTCGTCAATAGCATATGCCAATACGCATATATTAATAACATCAAATCATAATAAGCAACATCATCATAAGAATCCATAAGTGAAACAGATAACCATATACTATAACCGGATCACTTGCACACAAGTGTCATCAAAGAATAAGTCGGTCCCATGTGCTCGCAAGAGCAGGATGTTACAATATGACCCATATTAGCTCTTCGTCCATTATTAGTTGGAATTCACAAATTTCTCTTTAGATTATAGGAGAGAATATCTAACTTTATGGGATTTGTTCTTCTTGTGTTGAACATGTCCAAAATGAAACAACATGGAGATATTATACATGTAAGGTGTAAAAGACCAGTATTACCCTAAAATATTTCATGCAAGACACTTCAATGAATAACAAGATATCAACAGTTTTACCATAACTGAAAATGTATTCATTGATTGATTCCAAACTATAATTGTAGGTGTATTCAAAGATGTCATACCTTGTATGCAAATGCATCACCTTCCTTAATCATGTGTGCATCGATTGCCAATAGGTTGGATGTCACTACACTGAGGTTTGCTTATTTTTGAATTACTTTTATGATTTGTGATTTGCAACTGTATAAGAGTTTAGTCATGTTTCCATACTAAGGGTAGAAATAAAAAGGGGTATTAAAAACGCCATGAAAAAAATGGATACCTAGGATATTTGGTAAAGATATGGGGTTTTGAAATTGTACATATGTATTGGGAGGGGGATCAAAAAAGAGATTTTAGGGTGTTTTTTTCAATATCTAGTGAAATTAGGGGTGTTCTTTAATATCCCACGAATGAATGTGCTATGTCACAATTTCATTGAGTGAATCCCTCGTGGGTATAAAAAAGTTGTGTGCACTGAATATTTGTGCGCGGTATAAAAAGTTGCACGCCTTGGATATCGGTGTGCGGTATAAAATTTGCATGCAATGAATATTGGTGTGTTGTATAAAAAAATTGTGTGCACTGAATATTGGTGTGTGGTATAAAAATTTGTGCACATTGGATATTGGTGCATGGTATAAAAAGTTGCATGCATTGAATATTGGTGTGTGGTATAAAAGTTGTGCGCACAGAATATTGGTGCGTTGTATAGAAGTTGTGTGCATGGGTTATTGGTGCATGTGGTGTGCGCTAAATATTTTCATTAAACATTACGCATAATTCAGAATTGATGTGCACGCAGGCTTCGCAAAGGAAGAAGAGAAGAAGAATACCACATAGGCAAAATTGTTATATAGTCTCAAAAAAAACCTAAGTCTGGAGCCAAAAACATATTTTGGAAATAACGGAAGAAATTAAAGTTGGATTAAGATGAAATTTCTATTTTTTGTCTGCATCAAAGAGGGATATAGAAGTGACGAAGAGGGCCACTAGCCAATTATGCTCTAATTTTTTAGAAAATGCAAATTACATGTTTTTGAAGATCAGGCTCAAGCTCAGTGGTAGGAGCACAGTTACTATTGAAACTTGTACAGGGTGTCAAAAAAGAAGACGTGAAAATATTGTGTGAAGGAATTGGATGGATTCTAAGTATTTTGGAGTGGGGATGCCAAAATAGACCAAAATCCACTATTCTAAGCCACTTTCTAGAGATATTTTTGGATTTTCAGAGGAGGAAAAGGGTCCCCGGATGACAAATATGTAAAATTTTGTTTACTCGTAATTTTTTATACTCATCAATATATATAACTTTGGTTTAGTGAAGTTTTTCCAGAAGTGCACAGTTTGGGAGATAACCAGTTTGGCTAAAAAAAAATTAGTTTAGAAAAAGGAGTGAAAAAGGACAAAGTTGTCATTTTCAGATTGCTGCAGATTTTGACTGGAGCATCATATTGACAATATGAGAGTTTTTATGAATTCTCTTTCATCATTATTATCTATGTATCCTATAAAAAAATTCTTGGTTCTTAACATATTTACCTCTATAGGTGGAAAAAGTTAGTGTTTGAGATTATTTTTCACTTGGAAGCAAGTGCACAAAAGGGGTGAATTAGCAATATCCAATTGGCTACAACTTTCTTATCAATGCTCAGAATTGAGCAAGAAAGTAGTCATTGGAAATTTATTGGACAGAAGAATCCAAATCTCCACTCAGATTTTAGGTTTGAGTGGTATATTTGTTAAGGAATCAGAAGGAAAGTGAATAGCAGACTTGACGGACACAATTGAGCAAAAATGGAAATTTTAAGAAGCCATAACTTGGAGCTCATAAATCAAATTGAAGAATGAGTATGGTATTTGGAAAGGTAATGTAGGGGTAAACATGATAGAAAGAGTAGGTTCTCCTAGGAGTCATTTGTTTGTGTTATAAGAGGATGAATTTCGCAGTATTAGAGAATACCTTGTGGCACTGTTTTGGTGGAGCGGTATTCAGAACTACCTCAAGTATCCTATAGAGCTAACCACCCAGAGTAATAATGACACTACAGGGTCTAGACTCATAGACAACATGATGTTTCCAAATATATGGTTGGCCCAAAACAACATCACAGACATCAAGAAAGGAAACATCACACACTACCTCATCCTTGAAGGGTTGGATGCCATAAGACAGGTGGCATTGTTGGTTGACATGGAGATCTCATCCCTGGTGAAGCCACCCGATGTTGTATGGTTGCAGGTGTGGTGTTGTAAACAACCCCAACTGTTTGAAGACCTTAGTTGAGATGAGGTTCTTCTGGCTGTCGTTATCAACAATGAAATGCAACGGGGTCCCCTTCACCCACATTTGTGAATGGAAAAGGCATTCCCCCTCTTCAGGATCTATTGGTTCTTCTGGTTGAATTGTTGTGGTCGCGACAGTAGCAGTGGGGTCTACGTCGATGATCTTTCTAGTTTCAATGTTTTATGGATTGGATTCTGAATCAGGGTTCAACTCTGTGTCTTTGACCTCATACACCAATGACTGTTTCGAGTGACATTCATCGGTGTTGTGCAAGGGGATTTTGTGGAAGTCACACCACTTCCCAATGTCATTATTCATCTTTCCTTTACCCTTCTTGTCATATTTCTTGGACTGGTTGTCTAGAGGTTGTTGGTTAGGGCCATCTTTACCATTCTTTGGTTGTTGCATACTTACAGACCCGAATTCCCATTTGTTCTGGTGCCTAAATTTCTGCTCGATTTTGACATCATATCGATAGGAAGCTCCCAATGATGAGATGTTTAGGAAAACCATTTTGGTTTGTGTGTACCTATGCAAAGCCCTATATTATTTCAGAACTAGATGTCACTTGGAGTCTTTGATACACAACTTAGTGCGTAAGGTATGGAAAGTATTTGTGAACTCTAACATTGTTTGGCTCTTCTCTTGTCATAGTGTGGTCCATCTCATGTATTGGTCTTCATACTTATCAATAGGATAGTATTGTTCCTTGACCGCATCCACAAAAAAATCCCAAGTGGGCTCGGCCCCATATATTCCAAATTCCCCTGTGGAACTTTGCTCCCAGTAAGTTTCCCACCAATGTTTGACATGGGGGAGAGCCTTGACGAGTGCGAAGGTGATCTTTTCCCTATTGGAAAAATTTTGAACAGAGAAATAACCTTCTAATAGATTTAACCGTTTTTCTAGGGCATTAGCATCTATCTAACCTTCAAATATGGGAACATCAAAATTAACTTGTACCTTGAAGGGAGAGGTTCCTCCAAAATGGTCGCTTGATGAAGACGTGCATGTTTCTATCGGTAGGAGTTGAAGGATGTGTGCAAAATTCTCCATCATTTCATCCCTCTAGAGCTTGCTCAAGCAACAGGTTAATAGAATATTTTGCTACGCCATTTTTCTTTTTTGCCGCCATCGAGGTTTTCTTGGGCATGCGAGAGTGATTTTCCTCACGAGAGACAAGCTCAAGACCCAACTGGATATACTTGGACCTCGTCGTGGGCATGCACTGAAAAATGATCAAGAGCAGCATGCTCTAATATCACTGATTCAGATTATTTTCAGAATGAAATGAAAGCAAATAAATTACAATTAAATACTCATGAAAATTGCCAGAAACAGAGAAATACAACAATACTTGATTTCTATTAATGAAAGAATTGTAAAGAGACTATAAAAAAATACAGAGTGCAAGACTAGCTAGAATGATGGAAGCTTTATACCTAAGAAGAAATGAGACAGATACGCTCATTTGCAAGGAGATGATCACAATGAGGCTTTGGAAGAATTTTTATGATAAACATGAATTCCAAAACCCTAGACATCCAAAAACCTAACCCTAGGAGATGAAACACTAAAAGTAATGTGGGCCTTGTTATCCCCGATTTCTAGGGATAACTAGGAGATCATGTCTCGAGGCCCACAGGTCCTAGACATGGAGTACCAAGAGTAGGATTGACCTGAGCATTGCCCTGGAGGGCCCATCCTTCTTTTCTTTCATCAGACTCATCTTGTCAGCAGTAGCAGCATCCATCACCATCGGCCTGGTCTTGTATCGGAAAAGGTTCTTGCTCCATGAGATAATTGGTCCAGGTATCATGGTATGTGTCACTTTTGATCATTATAACCTTTAGATATATGCATATTACTCCTTTTATCTCTGACGACTGCTTGGATCTTACATTAACCCACTTGACCATTTTTGGGGGGATTGATAGGGTATCCTAGCAAGCCTGTACCCATAGGTTTTGGTTTTCCACCAGGGGGATTTCTAAAGCGCTATTGTTCGCTCCCATCATATTATCACTTTTTCATCTATCTCCCGCTCATCTGCCCCATTCCCCTAGTCCGAGCATTCGGATGATCTATTTGTGGGGTTGCACCTTATCTCATGGGAAGAAGGGGCTAAAGGCCCAAAAGGTAAAAGTAGTTGGTAAAATATAAAAGCCATAAAGATGAAACCTAGAGATGCCTCGCCCAGGGATCCCCGAGAAGGAAATAAAAAGCCTCTCAGCAAGAAACAAGAGGGACCTGAAGAAAAATAAAAAAACAAGACCTAGCCAAGAGGATGGGGGGTCTCATCATGAGCCAGCCTATTATGTTCATGGGTACCTAGCAGCATGACATTGCCACTATCTGGACACCACGCTAGGGCAATGACCTTTGGTTGCATGCCCAAGGGAAAGGGGGTCTCATCACGAGCCAGCCTTATCATCTCTGTGAAAGTGCTTATGGGTAACACTGTCAGTTCTAGTCACCATGCCAAGGCAATGTCCTCTAGTTAGTCCTTGAAATAAAAAGAAAAAAGCAAATAAAGAAAAGAAAGAATAAAGGCAAGAAATGGCTTGGAAAAATTTGCATCCATGACAGGTACAGCTCGCCTTCTACAAATGCACCCACAGGTAATATCATGCATCCATGTCTCTCACTCTACCCCTATGTCTGGACATCCCTTGTCCACATCACCTCATTTTACATGGCCTGGATGATACCCCTTGGAGACTTTCCTTTCCTTATGGATACTAGCCCAATAGGGTGCCTTGTCCTTTTCTTCAGCCTTGTATTGTAGGTCTTTGTAATGTCTTTGAGGTACTGGATTATATATCATGGTTTTTATGCATATGTATGATAATACTAATGATGAAACGTTATTCACATTACTATGATCCCTGTGACTAATGAGCCCATGGAGGGTGAAGTTTTTGATGTGCAGGACCATGCCTGACGGACAGGTGCCAGTTGGACCAATACACATGGGGAGATGATTAGTTCGGACCTCCATGGGGCTGAAGTGCCCATCAGATGGTTGTTGGGACCCCATCAGGGGCAGAGACAGGATAGTGTTTGAACGATATTTTGCACCTGAGAAGAAGAAGGTTGTTCCATCAGGGACACTTTGGCTGAGCCCACCCTAGGGGGGTTGACCCACTTCCAGTGGAACATTTCCCTTTGATGGCCCAAAACGTCAGCTAGGATCCATTGACATCACTTTCAGTGTGTGACAGTTTGACAGGGTAGTTGTCACATGTGGCATGATTGGGAGGCCCAAAGAGGGCCAACGTTTTGTCATTTTGTGTTGCATTTGCCCTAAAAAGGGGCTAACGTCTCCCTCAGTAGGCCTTGACATCTTGCTTATGCTCAGTTAGGGCTTTGATTTGACAATTTAATGTAAAAACAATATGATTTTGGTTTGTAGCCTTGTCTTCTATTTTTAGTGACCTAAATTTAATTAAAGGTCATGATACAGTATATATTGAGGAGTTTTTCCCTCATTTTGACAATAACACACAACTCACTCTCTTGTGAGATCTGATTTTTTCTCCCTAGTTGGGGTATTTCATCTTTTGAGTGAGGTGCACTTGTTGAAGGAAGGATTCTCTTGGCATTTTTGGCATTTCTCTTGAAGGAAGGTTTACAACTAGGGTTTGCATTGTTATTTCTTCATGATATGTAAGTGTTTTTTCTGCAAAACTTCTTAATTGAATGGTTGTAGGCTTGTACTCTTGCATTTATTTATAATCTTTGTTGATTTTAAAACCCTAGGTTATAAGCACACAAGTAGTTCCTTGTTTCATGTCCCCTAAAAGAGAAATATTTAGCCATTGAAGAAGGAAGGAAGAGCCTAGCCTTTACTACACTCTTTTCACTTCTTCCCTTGTGCTAGCTGTGCTTTTAAAAGTTAAGAAGGAGGAGACGTCCCAGGCCTAGGTTATCTACACCTAGGGTCATCCTGCTTCTAGGGTTTGGTGATAGGGCCTTGCCATTGCAACACTCTCCCTCACCCTACTCTCTTGTCTTGACTTATCCTTTATTATAGCCTTTTTGCCAAGTTTGACCTGAGGAAGGAGGAAAGAGCATGAGGCCTTGCCTAAGCAACACCGGAGTGATCCTCTTTCCCCTAGGGTTTTGATTCTAGGGCCTTGCCATTGCAGCACCTTAGAACCCTTCCCTCTTGTCCTTAGCCTCTTATCCCTTCAACTTTGCCTCCTCTCTTTAATTGACTCCATTTACCTCTAGGCACTGATCTTAGATCCACAACGTTGAAGTGATAGTGCTCAAACAACTTCTTAAAACTCTTAAATTTGAAACCCTAACTAACTAGCTAACCCTAATTAGTCTAATGTCATACTTGGATATTCCATCTTGACGTAGCATATGTCTTTGATAAGCAATTAGATGATGGTTAATAGCATTTATTGAGTAAAGGATTGATTAAATACATTGTTGGCTACATCATCTCAATATTTATTGATGAATTGATATTGTTCCACTGCTATATTAATTGACATTGATCTCATTGATATCTATTCTTTTAATTGCTTATATATTGATATCAAATAGTTAATTGAAGTACTAACCCATTGAATTATAGCATGCATATATATTGTTTTGATATTGTCTTGTTTCGGGCAGGTTTTCTCAATTGGGGCTACACTTCTTTATTGGTTATTTAGCCGGACTATCTGATCTTGGTGGTAACCTGTGAGAAGGAACTTTTTCTTTGACCTTTATACTTTGGCCTCTTCAAAACCCCAGGTTACTGGGGACGTCTCCCCTGGGCTAACCTCCTTGAATAGAAAGAACCTCCCCATTGTGGTGACATTGGGTGGGGTAGGTTCATGTTACGCCAGTTTGGCCTCTATCCTCTAGCCATTTGACCTAGCTACAAACTGTGCGATAACATTTTGGCGCCGTTGTTGGGGAACACTGAGTCAATTCTCCTCAAAACGACAAATCTTTTTGTTAAGCCTTGCCTCAAAGACCTTTTCTTACAATCTTACCTGGCGACTCCACTAGGGTGTTATTCCCCTTTTTCTTTGGTAGTTTCAAGCAAACTATCTGGCGACTCCACAAGCAAGAAGGAGATTTAACAATCCTCCTTTGTCTTTCAGAAGGAAGCCTCCCTTGAATTCTCCTGCTATCAAATCACTTTTCAGGAAGAGCCTTCCTTTAAGAATCATGTCTACCTCTCAGACCACTACAATGAACCCAGCCAACAATCAAAGACAATGGTCATCTACCATTTTCAGGGCGTTAGACATGTCAGCCATACCAGGCTACCCTAGGCAAATGCCACCCAAGTATGAGAAGTGGTTGCCTAAATTCACCGGTACTGATGCAATCAGTGTCGAAGAGCATATGAGCAACTTTTGGGCATTCTTTCATCTTCACCCCATCAGTGATGATGTTGAATATTTGGTCATGAAGTTGTTCTTCGCTACTCTCTATGATGCCTCAAGGCGTTGGTACCTCAGCCTTCCTGACGGAAGCATCAAAAACATGGATAAACTTGAAGAGGCCTTTCTCAAAAGATGGAGTATCAAAGAAGACCCTAATATGCTTCTCACATGACTAAATAGCCTTGCTAAGTATGAAAATGAGTCCATTCGGAAGTTTCACACCAGATTTGAGACATTGCTGCAAAGAATTCCCGCAAGCCATCACCCAAAAGATGACTACCTTGTCCATATTTACAACAGATCTTTCAATGGCCAACTAGGGTATCTTCTTAAAGACAAAAACCCCCAGTCCATCCAAGAAGCCCAAGAGCTCACCACTAAGAGAGAAGAGAACCTCCTTTCATCTAAAATTGAGCCCTTTGCTAACCCAAAGGGGAGAATAGACACCAAGCAGAAAATAGTACACAAAGTTGAGCCTACTTCAAATATATGTACCAGTATCATCAAGCTACAAGCCTCCATGGATGGCATCATAAAGAATCAAGAAGAAATGATGAGTCGAATTGTCAGACTTGAAAAATCCCAGGTCCAAGCACCCAGGCCCCCGTTCAAAGGACAATTCCAAAAAGGGAACCAATTTTACAAGCTAAAGAATGAGCACGAAGTTCCAAATACCTTGGCCCCTACGAACGTTGTTGATGAAAATCCTTGGTGCCTGGAGTGCAGTGAAGCACATTGGGAGCATGAATTCCCTTATAATGTTATCCATCAACAAGTCAACAACATGGATTGCTTCATAGGTTTCCCTTAGATAAATATCATAGATATAGAACATCAAGAAGTCGTAAGGGAAGCAACCAGAGCAGCAAGGATGGCGGTGATAAATAACCTGGATCAGGAGTCATGAGAAAAGCTAAAGAAACAAGAAGTTCAAGTATACAGAAGGAAGAACTCGAAACAACCTGTTGTTGATCAGGCAAAGCCCCTACCCTTGGAGATACTTCTTCCCAAGACTTCCAAGGCTGGTAAGGTTGACCTAAATTTTGACTTTGAAGGGGCATTATCGAAGATGCATGTGAATGTTCCCCTAAGAGAATCAATAAATATCCCATCCATTAAAGAACGCTTTGAAACTTTCTTTTTTGGATCAGATGAACCTATGGATCCCCCTATTATGTTGCAAGCTGATCATTTCAGGGTCCAGTATAGTGAAAACCCACCTTTCTTCATGACTTTGACAATGAACAACAAAAATTTCAACAACTGCATGCTAGATACAGGTGTTGGTGCCAATATGATGTCTCTTAAGGTCATGCAACAAGTGGTTTTGAAGGTCATTAGGCCTTACAGGAATGTGTGTGGTTTTGAATCTAAAGAAATACCCACACACGGGGTGGTTGAAAATGTTGAAGTACGCCTGAAGGAATATCCAGAGAAGATAGTCCACATTGACATTGTGGTGGTTGATGTCCTAGACATGTGGGGAATGTTATTATCTAGGAAGTTTGGTGCAATGATAGGAAGTTCCCTTGAGATGGACCTCACATTGTTGTGATTACCTTTGAAAGATGGAACGGTGGGACGTCTACTCAATGTGTTGATAACTAGGGACCATGTGTAATATATTGTCCATCCCACCAATAATGAAAAAATGCAAAACGACATGATACAAACTCTTCAGAAATATTCTCCAAAAGACATGCCCTTTGCAACAGAATAAGACTTTGATCAGATCGAATGGCCCAAGAAAGAAGAATACCAACAACTCCTAAATGAATTCAAGAACAAAGAAGTTGAGATGGTGAAAATATTAAAGAAGAATGAAGATGACGTACAAATACGCCCATCTCAACAAGAAGTCTTCACAGCAGAAGCCCACCCACCTCCCTCAGTACAATACACCAGGGTTGTTCAAGGAACGACCAAATACAAAGTCAGAAAGTATAAGGAGGGAGATATGATATGGATGTGGGATACTCAGAAAGGAGAGCCAACCAATGTAAAAGGAAGCACACAATCGTGCCTCGGACCCTTCAAAGTTGGAATGGAATCAGTTGATAACTCATACTACTTGTCCACTTTGGAAGAAAGAAGGCTCCCATTACCGATCAGCGGGCACCTCCTCAAACCCCACCAGGGTGGTGGGACCTGACTTCACAGGTAAGTGAAAGTAAGTAGGCATTCTTCGTGTATTATACCATTTGCATTTCATGTTAGTTTGCTTACAGATTTGCATATTGATTGTTTTATTTCAGTTATATATATGCCTATATATACATGGTGGAAATACCACCCCACCTTTGTTATTGATGCCCCTATCGAGTTGACAAGGTATGCAGGTTATGCCAGAGATTCTAAGGTTCTTATGCGCTCTACGGTGAGCACATGTCCCAGAGTTGGAGCCAGATGTTATCCCCAATTTCTAGGGATAACTAGGAGATCATGTCTCGAGGCCCACAGGACCTAAACATGGAGTATCGAGAGCAGGATTGACATGAGCATTTCCCTGGAGGGCCCATCCTTCTTTTCTTTCATCAGACTCGTCTTGTCAGCAGCAGTAGCATCCATCACCATCGGCCTTCAGAGAAGGCTCTTGCTCCATGAGGTAATTGGTCCGAGTATCATGGTATGTGTCACTTTTGATCATTATAACCTTTAGATATATGCATCTTACTCCTTTTATCTCTGACGACTGCTTGGATCTTACATTAACCCACTTGACCATTGTTGGGGAGATTGACAGGGTATCCTAGCAAGCCTGTACCCATAGGTTTTGGTTTGCCACCAGGGGGATTTCTAAAGAGCTATCGTCCACTCCCATCATATTATCACTTTTTCATCTATCTCCTGCTCATCTGTCCCATTCCCCTAGTCCGGGCATTAGGATGATCTATTTTTTGGGTTGCACCTTATCTCATGGGAAGAAGGGGCTAAAGGCCCAGAAGGTAAAAGTAGCTGGTAAAAGATAAAATCCATAAAGATGAAACCTAGAGATGCCTCGCCCAGGGATCCTCGAGAAGGCAATAAAAAGCCTCTCAGCAAGAAACAAGAGGGACCCAAAGAAAAATAACAATACAAGACCTAGCCAAGAGGATGGGGGGTCTCATCACGAGCCAGCCTATTTTGTTCATGGGTACCTAGCAGCATGGCATTGCCACTATCTGGTCACCACACCAGGGAAGTGACCTTTGGTTACATGGCCAAGGGAAAGGGGGTCTCATCATGAGCCAGCCTTATCATCTCTATGAAAGTGCTTGTGGGTAACATTGTCAGCTCTGGTCACCACGCCAAGGCAGTTTCCTCTAGTTAGTCCTTGAAATAAAAAGAAAAAAGAAAATAAAGAAAAGAAAGAATAAAGGCAAGAAAGGGCTTGGAAAAATTTTCATCCATGACAGGTACAGCTCGTCTTCTACAAAGGCACCCACAGGTAATATCATGCATCCTTGTCTCTCACTCTACCCCTATGTCTGGACATCCCTTGTCCACATCACCTCATTTTACATGGCCTAGATGATACCCCTTGGAGACTTTCCTTTCCTTATGGATACTAGCCCAATAGGGTGCCTTGTCCTTTTCTTCAGTCTTGTATTGTAGGTCTTTGTAGTGTCATTGAGCTATTGGATGATATATCAGGGTTTTTATGCATATGTCTGATAATACTAATGATGAGACGTGATTAACATTGCTATGATCCCTGTGACTAATGAGCCCATGGAGGGCGAATTTTTTGATGTGCGGCACCATGCCCGATGGACAGGTACCAGTTGGACCGGTACACATGGGGAGATGATTAGTTCGGACCTCCATGGGGCTGAAGAGCCCATCATATGGTTGTTGGGACCCCATCAGGGGCAGAGACAGGATAGTGTTTGATCGATCTTTTGCACCTGAGAAGAAGAAGGACGTTCCATCAGGGACACTTTGGCTTAGCCCACCGTAGGAGGGTTGACCCACTTTCAGTGGAGCGTTTCCCTTTGGTGGCCTAGGATGTCACCTAGGAGCCATTGACATCACTTTGAGTGTGTGACAGTTTGGCAGGGTAGCTGGCACGTGTGGCATGATTGGGAGGCCCAAAGAGGGCCAGCGTTTTGTCATTTTGTGTTGCATTTTCCCTAAAAAGGGGCTAACATCTCCCTCAATAGGGATTGACGTCTTTCTTATGCTCAGTTAGGGCTTTGATTTGACAATTTAATGTAAAAACAATATGATTTTGGTTTGTAGCCTTGTCGGCTATTTTTAATGACCTAAATTTAATTAAAGGTCATGATACAGTATATATTGAGGAATTTTTCCCTCATTTTGACAATAACACACAACTCACTCTCTTGTTAGATCTGATTTTTGCGCCCTAGTTGGGGTATTTCATCTTTTAAGTGAGGGGCACTTGTTGAAGTAAGGATTCTCTTGGCATTTTTGGCATTTCTCTTGAAGGAAGGTTTACAACTAGGGTTTACATTGTTATTTCTTCATGATATGTAAGTGATTTTTCTGCAAAACTTCTTAATTGAATGGTTGTAAGATTGTACTCTTGCATTTATTTATAAACTTTGTTGATTTTAAAACCCTATCTGAAAAGCACACAAATAGGTCCTTGTTTCATGTCCCCTAAAAGAGAAATATTCAGCTATTGAAGAAGGAAGGAAGAGCCTAGCCTTTGGTACACTCTTTTCACTTCTTCCCTTGTGCTAGTTGTGCTTTTAAAATTTAAGAAGGAGGAGACGTCCCAGGCCTAGGTTATCTACACCTAGGGTCGTTCTACTTCTAGGGTTTGGTGATAGGGCCTTGCCATTGCAACACTCTCCCTCACCCTACTCTCTTGTCTTGAGTTATCCTTTATGCTAGCTATTTTCCAAGTTTGACCTGAGGAAGGAGGAAAGAGCATGAGGCCTTGCCTAAGCAACATCGGAGTGAGCCTCTTTCCCCTAGGGTTTTGATTCTAGCGCCCTGCCATTACAGCACCTTAGAGCCCTTCCCTCTTGTCCTTAGCCTCTTATCCCTTCAAATTTGCGTCCTCTCTTTAATTGACTCCATTTACCCCTAGGCATTGATCTTAGATCCACAACGTTGAAGTGATAGTGCTCAAACAACTTCTTAAAAGTCTTAAATTTGAAACCCTAACTAACTAGCTAACCCTAATTAGGCTGACATCATACTTGGATAATCCATCTTGATGCATCATATGTCTTTGATAAGCAATTAGATGATGGTTAATAGCATTTATTGTGTAAAGGATTGATTAAATACATTGTTGGCTACATCATCTCAATATTTATTGATGAATTGATATTGTTCCACTGCTATATTAATTGACATTGATCTCATTGATATCTATTGTTTTAATTGCTTATATATTGATATCAGATAGTTAATTGAAGTACTAACCCATTGAATTATAGCCTGCATATATATTGTTTTGCTATTGTCTTTTTCTGGGCAGGTGTTCTCAATTGGGGCTACACTTCTTTATTGGTTGTTTAGCCGAACTATTTGATCTTGGTGGTAACCTGTGAGGAGTAACTTTTGCTTTGACCTTTATACTTTGGCCTCTTCACAACCCCAGGTTACCGAGGACGTCTCCCCTGGGCTAACCTCCCTGAATAGAAAGAACCTCCCCATTGTGGTGACATTGGGTGGGGTAGGTTCCCGTTACGCCAGTTTGGCCTCTATCCTCTAGCCATTTGACCTAGCTACAAACTGTGCGATAACAGGCCTCTTTTGGGTAAGTTAGTACATTAACTTCCCAGAGTCATAACTTTTGCATACGATCTCCATTTTAGGCGCGTGATATCTCGTTGCAAAGGTCTTTTCAAGAACTATGCATTATGTTGTCGAACTTTGACTTCATCAAAAGTTTGACTGTGGCACGCCAAAAAAAAAATTTAGGGCCCCAAAACATCTCTGGAAGTACACAAAGATGTGTTGACATGAAAACTTCCAAAATAATCCAGTTGGATTAGGTGGGCGGCCACCAGTCTCCACCTAGAAGATGTGTAAGGCTTCAAACATCCCCAGAAGTTTAGAACCGACAATTACAAAGAAGAACAGAATAATGGGTTGAACTAAAAATTGACAAAAGGAGCCAGTTGGAATAGATGGGTGGCCACCAATATCCAGTGAATTATAAGTACACCAAGAATGTATTTCCAAGAAGTGACAGTAGATCATCTGGGATACTTGATTTGTTACACTCTTATGTGTGAAGGCCCATGTCATCAATTTCCTTCGGTGGATGTGAGTACTATGTGACATTCATTGATGACCACTCCATGAGGACTTGGATCTATTTCTTGAAGACCAAGAGTGAGGTCTTCAAGATGTTGCAAGAGTTTAAGGCTCTTGTGGAGAGCCAGACAGGAAGAAATATCAAGATATTGAGGTCTAAAAATGGGGGTCAGTGTACCTCCACTAAGTTTGGATACTTTTGCACCTAGGAGGGTATCAGGAGACAATTGATTGTTCCTTAAAACCTCCATCAAAATGGGGTTTTTTAGAGGAAGAACATGGCTATTGTTGGTGCAATGAGATCTATGTTGCATGATCAAGGGTTACCATTTTTCTTATGAGTTGAGGCTTGCAGTACTGTAGTGTATCTGCAGAACATGAGTCCACATAGAGCTCTGGAGAGAAAGACTCCTGAGGAGGCCAGATGTTGGACACCTTCGCATATTTGGGTGTCTGAGTTTCTCTCATGTCCCTTCTAAAAAGAGGACAAAGTTGGATCCCATAACAAATAAGGGGATCCTTGTTGGATACAGCGGGGTCCTAAAGGCCTGTTGGATCTACATACCAGCACTGAGGAGAATTGTTGGGAGGATAGATGTTAGATTCGAGGAGGATAGATCCTTTCAAAGATCTTGTGAGTTGAGAGATAGAGTTGAGGAGGTCCCACAGATGCAGGATGATACATCACAAGGGACACAGTCTTAGGTGTCCATTGCACCAAGTTCAAGGGTGACTGGTCCATCCAGTACAACTACAGGTTCACATGTGTTTGGTATACAAACTACAGGTGCACTTATTGAGGATCTCAAACATCTATGGTGAGATCTATGGATGAGACTGAGGAGCATGAGAGTACTTCTCCACGGGAGGTTAATTTAGGGAATAGGAAACTGATATGGTTTCAGGAGACCTTGAAAGAAGCCAAGGAGCTAGTTAGTGAGCCCCAGAGGTTGATGAGAGAGAGAAAAGCACCAGAGAGATTTGGTTCGTACTTGGCCATGCTAACTAGCATCATAGATTCTAATCCCACTACTTTATAGCAAGCATCAGACCAGGAGGTATAGAGAGATGTTATGCAAGAGGAATATGATTCCATTATGTGGAATGATGTGTGGGAAGTGGTGCCTAGGCCAAATGGGAAGTCAGTTGTGACTTCCAAGTGGTTGTACAAGATTAATTATGTTCTAAATGGTAGAATTGAGAAACATGAGGCTTCGTTTGTGGTGAGAGGATTATCTTAGGTTGAGGGGATCGACTATGATGAGACATTCACACCAGTTGTGAGATATACTTCCATCAGGATTATTATGGCCATTGTACCAAAGATGGGTTGGAAGATCCTTCAGATGGATGTGAACACAACATTTATTAATGGTCTTATAGAGGAGGAGGTATACATTGAGCAGCCACAGAGGTTCAAGGTGTTTGGGAGAGATTCCCATGTGTGCCTCTTGAAAAAGGCACTGTATGGTCTGAAACAAGATCCACGAGCTTGGTATTTCATGATTGACTCTTACTTGTTGTAGATGGGATTTGAGAAGAGTGAGGTGGATATGAATCTTTACTACATTGTTTGTGGAGAGGATACTCTCATTATTATCTTATATGTTGATGACTTGTTTATCACTAAAGGGGAGGAGCTCATAGTTGATTGCAAGAGGGGTCTTGCTTCATAGTTTGAGATGAAGGAAATAGGACTAATGCACAATTTCTTGGGCATGTAGGTTTGGTAGAAGGACATGAACATCTTTCTGAGACAGGGGAAGTATGCAGTGGATATTCTAAGAAGATTTCAAATAAAGGATTGCAGAACTATGTCGACATCTATGGTCACCAACTAGAAGAAGCTTAGTGATTTTGAGTCTAAGTTGGTGGATGTCAGGATATACCATATGTCGATTGGTTCAATGAAGTATCTGGTCAACACTAGACCATATATTTGTTTTATTGAGAACACTCTCAGTCAATATATAGTGGAGCCTAGGAGTGTGAACCGGATAGGAGAAAAACATGTTTTGAGGTGCATAGTATGATCAAAGGATTATGGTTTGTACTATGTCATAGGTGATGGGGTCAAGTTGCTTGGATATATAGACTCAGACTGGGTAGGATGTGCGGTTGATTGGAAGATCACTTGAGGGTGTTGTTTTGGGTTGGGATTAGCAGTTTTTTCTTGGTTCAATTGGAAACAGAGGTCAGTGGCACTGAGTTCTACTGAGGCAGAGTATATGGAAGCCATTCAAGCCAATTGTGAGTCAATTTGTCTTCGCAAGTTGTCGGTTCGTCTATTTGGTCATGAGTTAAGGCTGTTGAAATTACTAAGACAACTGAGAGGGGGGGTGAATCAGTTGTTACTGTGCTTAAAAAATTTTAAGTCTATTGAACCATTTTTAATATTTCATCAAGTGACCATCAATATTATACATCATATGAACAACATAAATAATGAGCATCAATCACACATAAGATGTACACAGATACATATTTTCACGAGGAAACCCATAAAGGGAGAAAACCTCTTCTTCTTTGAAATGATAGGTAGTCTTATAAGTTCTATACATCATCTATGTTTGAGCACCAACTCAAAGTGAGGCTAATACCTTTTTTTTACAAGCTCCAACTTGTTGAGAGCACCAACTCAAAGTGAGGTTACTACTTCTGTTTTACAAGCTCCAACTTGTTGAGAGCACCAACTCTCTGGTTTCTCTAGCACCAACTAGAAGGAAGTGTTGGCAAATATTTAACAGACAGTTAACAAACAGTGAATTCTTGGCATTGATGGCAACAGTGAAGATGACATGAGAACAACAAGTTTGTAATTGACAGGCAAACAGAAGATAAGTACAGAGAGGTGAATGATCGAAAGCAGTGAAAGATCGAAGGCAGCGAATGATCGAAGGCAGCGAATGATCGAAAGTAGGGCATGAGCGAAAGTTTGTGAAGAATAGTCTATGATTGTTGAAGAGGGAGATAGATCTCAGTCATCAGATCTGAGCGCAGGGTCCGACCACCGTTGGATCGAAGAGAACCTGCACGGTCTTTAAACTACAAGGAGAAGTGGGTGTAATCACAATATGCAAATTCACGATGAAATATGAGCCGTCAGATCAAACTTTGATCTGGACCGTTAATTCCAGTCACTGTCAGAGTATCGGGGATCGGGACTTTGAAATGAAAAAAACATTTGACAACAAGAACCCCGAAATCACGATATGCGATTTCGCGATTTAATCGCAGTCGTTAACATAAGAAGTGATCTGGACCGTTGATTTAACTCCTTATCAGAGTTTCGTGAATCGAAACTTTCAAATGACAAAAACCTTTGACAACAAGAACCCCAAAATCGTGATATGCGATTTCGCGATTTAATCGCAGCCGTCAAGTCAATATCAAACCTGGACCATTGATCTAACTCCGTGTCGGAGTTTCACGAATCACGACTCCAAAAGGAAAAGAAGCAAGTGCAACAGGAATCTCGATTTCGCGATATGCGATAGCGTGATTCAATCGCAGCCGTCAAGACAAGATCCGATTTGGACCATTGATCTAATCCCTTATCGGAGTTTCGCGAATCGCGATATGGAGAGGCAGAAGAAACTGTGCAACATTTACGAATTCACGAAAGCGCCTTTCACATAAAGCCTTGGTCACAGCCCTTGGTCACGGGAAGAGAAGGAGTCAGTCCAGATAAGCTCCAATTCGGAGTTTCGGAGAGCGCGATGTGAAAGTGTCGAGAAACTTGGGCAAAGGAATGTTGAAATGCCGAAACCCAAATTAAAGGCAAGATTTATAAAAGTCATCCTACGGTGCGGATAAGACTTGAATGAGATCTAAGGGTTACTGTTTCTTCACACACAGGTAACTCATCAGTTATGATTCTGCTAAACAAAACGGATTCTTGATTGTGAATCAGTTATCATTTCAGTTGCTAAGACAGGTGTCCTTGGTCTGCCTATTGGAAGGTGAAGGGGAACCGTCAAGGTTGTGTGTATAAAAGAAAATGAGAGAGACGGAATTAAGTGAGGTGTTCTGGAGGAAAAAGAATGAAACTATAAGAAAGGAAATAGGAGAGTATGAGCAGAATGAAATTGAATATATGGGCAGAGTGAGATTAAATGCAGAGAAGAATAACAGAGCAAGTTGAAGCAGAGCAGAATGACAGAAAAGTTGATGCAGAGCAGACCTGCTGAACAGACAGAGGAAGAGAAGAATTGCAGAATAGTTTGAAGAAGATCAGACTTATAGAACAGAAAAAGATAGGTAAGAATTGACATATCTGCATAAGTTGTCTGTGTATTTATTATTTAATTTTTTAGGGAGGTTGGGAGGTGCTCAGGAGGACTGTTTTCCTCAGAGGTTCAAGTGGGAGCTTGAACACTGGAAGTTGTAGGTTCCATCTTGTTGCATCCAGAGAAACCAGGGTGGCAGGGTAGTGCAAGGGAGAACTAGTGTTCTCTGTTATGTAGGTAGGAGCCTGTGTAACTGGAAGTTGATGCTTCCATCCAGTTGGTGCTGGAACATTCAGGAAGTTGGTGCTTCCATCCAGTTGATGCTGGAATATTCACGGAGTTGGTGCTTCCTTCTAGTGGGTGCTAGAGAAACCAGAGAGTTGGTGCTCTCAAACAAGTTGCAGCTTGTAAAACAGAGGTAGCAGCCTCACATTGAGTTGGTGCTCAATTATAGATGATGTACAGAACTTAAAAGACTACCTATCATTTCGAAAAAGAAGAGGTTTTCTCCCTTTATGGGTTTCCTCGTGAAAAATCTGTCTTTGTGTATACTTTATGTGTGATTGTTGTTCTTTACCTTTACTGTCCATATGTTGTATATTGTTGATGACCACATGAGGAAATTTTAATGATGTTTTAACAAACATAAAATGGTTTAAGCTCACATACAACTGATTCACCCCCCCTCTCAGTTGTATTAATAATTTCAACAATTGGTATCAGAGCGGGTTCCTTTTATTTAAAGGTAGATCTGTAAGCTTAAACATGACAAGTCATGAAGGGACTTCAGCCTCTA
>ML788598.1:566546-581671 GCA_009831015.1 Picea engelmannii
GATTATATGATCAAAATTTAAGTGTCCAAGTCTCCTATGCCATAGCCAACTTTCATCATACTTGCTTAAGTGGCATTCTTCTTTTTCTTCTTTTAACACATAGACATTGTTTTATGTTCTTATCCCTTTTGCAACTAGCTGTCATGAATTCAAAGATTTTATTCTACAATCTTTAGAGGTAAAAAAAACTTCACATCCTTGGTCACAGACTTGACTGACACTAAGCAGATTATGTTTCAGACCTTATACAAACAACACATCTTCATCTTTCCCTTTGCCATTACTCAAAATTACCATTCCTTTACCTTTTATTTTTCCTAGTGCATCATTTCCAAAAGTTACATTCCCTGATTTGCTTTCACTTAGAGTTAGAAACTTACTTTTGTCTCCAGTCATATGTTTGGAACATCCACTGTCAATATACCAGGGATTCTTTTGTCTTTGGGCTGATAACACTAGTCTACACTTGTCATCTTCTTTCTTCTTCCAAATCTTGAAATTTTCAGCAGTAGGATTCGAATCTGGCTTAAAATTCCTTAAGTGACAATCTACAGCTTTATGTCCATAGTTATGACAGATGTAACATTCTTGTTCACTGAATAACAGATCATAACGATTGTTATGCTCATAATTGTTGTTATGTTTCACCTGTGTCCTTCCTCCATCCATCACATGATTTATAGTATGTGGTCATTTGTTTCTTGGTTGTCTCAATCTTTGTTGTGGCAGATAATTATTCCTTGGGTATCTTGATTTCAAATATCTAGATCTTAAATAACAGTTTGCAGCTTTGTGACCAAAGTTAGAACAAAAAAACCAATAACCATAGAAAAAATATTTCTACCTGGAAAAAGGTTGTAGTCGATTTCTACCATGCTGATAATTTCTTTGATCAGAAAATGTGTTTGTGTTATTTCTTTGATCTACGGATTCGGTTCTGGTATTTTTTCTTTCATTCCTTCTTGGTCGTTGATTTTCTTTCTTTGTTTCTGTAGAGTGGTTGTTGTCAATGATTGTAGATTTGACAAACTTGATTTGACAAACTTGATACCTAGAAACTTTCTCATCATCGCTCTCCCGATGACATGCCCTGATGTTCAATTTATAGAATTCCTCAGTGTATTCTTTCACTGTCATCAACTTCTGTCTCAGGTTCTGCATTCTCCTGAACAGAGTAATTTGATAATCTCTCGGGATGAATTTCGCCTTCATCTTCGTCATCATCCTGTCCCAACTCTTGATCTTTTGCTTGCCCTTGCAGTGTCTGTCAGCTTGTAGTCCATCCCACCACAATGTTGCATGTCCCTTCAAGCATGTGACAGCATGCTTGACTTTCTTGTCCTCCTCGACATCTTCATAATCGAAGTAAGTGTCTAGAGCTCTAATCTAATCTAGAAGCTCCTCTGCATTCAAGTTTCCCTCGTAAACTGGAATGTCCATCTTCGCTCTTGCACCCATCATGGCAATAGCTTTGATCAAACGCTTGTTTGATGCATCTTCGGCTGCAACTTCCTCTTCACATTCAGCCTCAATCTCGCTTTCGGAATCACTAAGATCCCCTATACTGGTTGTGCATCTTTGTGTTGTCTCCATGTCTTCGATTCTTGCTCAAAGATCACGCATTTGTCTCTCCATTTCTGGATTTTCCATCTGCCTGCCTCTTCTCCTCTGCATTTCCCTATCCTCTGGATCGGGCGACTGTCTTTCTCTCCTCGGCAGCATGGTGAATTCTCTTCCTCTGCTACAGAAAGCAAAGAATCTTTCTGTGCTCTAATACCAAAACCGACGGCAACACAGCCCCTTCACCACCCACAGGAAGGAAGGTCCACGCGCACACAATATCCTCTCTTCTCTACGGCCCGAAGAACTCTAAGGCTCTTCTATTTCCCTATTGGGAAATCTTCACCCACAGAAATCTCTGTGCGATCCCCTCTCTGCACTCGGAGGATCAGACTTTGTGACTTCGCGAGGTCAGTGATCGAACTTTGCACCCTCGGATCCCTAAGACCCGATACGAGTCAACGCTGACCTTCTTTTACCCTATTGGGATTTCCTCTATCGGGATCTCGGCACTCGCAGTGTCGAGCAACTCAGTTCTCTGACTCCCGAGTCTCGATATGCCGAAACTCCGATGAGCTCACGGCTTTAACTTTTCAACGGTCCCGTCACCTCGTCGGGATTTCAGACTTCGCAGGATCGTGAATCCTGATGTCCAATGTTCGAAACTTCTCGCTACGAAACCCCAATGGCTCATGCCACCTGTACTCCACTAACTCCACTGTGGTCCACGCTATCCTTTAACTATCGGGAAATCGCGGATCGCGATTTCGCAAGTCCTGTTTCCAAATTTGCGGGCTTCAACCTATGAAACCCCAATACACGATATATGTGTAGATCCAAGGGCCCTTGTGGCAAGGATCAACGGTTCTACCCTCCTAAGTTTTTAGCCTCCATAGAATACTCTGTCATATCTCCCCTGCACCTCTGCAAGATCTAACGGCCCTCGGATTATCGCGAATTCTCCTCGGAGAATACTGACCGTTCGTTCCTTCTTTGGCAATTCTTGCGAATAATCAAGTGTTCCTCCTGAACTTGTTCACCTGCGTGCAAACTTGTGACGCTTCCTTCGAACCTTCAAGGCACAACTTCCCTGCGTTGTCCTTCAACAAACTCGAAGGCCTAACCCTCCTGAGCTTTTCCCACAACTTTAAGTTTCCTCAGGAACACCCTTTTCATGCACTCCTTGCGGCAACCCTTCAACCTCGACTAAGTGTTGAAGTCCCTCGACTCTACGCACACCTGCAGCAGCAGTCCTTCGATACCTTGCTGAGGTTTGCAACCCTGAACTTCACTCAGCCTGTGCACTCTTTACACGACTCCTGTGCCCAACTGCACCTTTTCTTTGGATGAATGAGAACAAAAGCTATCTCTGTTTGAACCCTCTATCAACGCACTCCTTGCAGACAAATTCGACTGCACTCCTTGTAGGAATCCTCTGGCTCAAATAGATAAACAATTGAAACTCATTCCTTCATCCTCTCAGACTTCAATTCAAACATGAAATCATATACACAGCATATAAAAGAAAATGTATAACTGGAAGCAAACATTCATGAGCATAACATCAATACACAGAGAACAGACACAAAACCATGAATTTGAATCAAACTCTCTTCTATTAATTCAAATATATGTACATGGGTGTTCTTACACACCTCCCTGCTTTCTCTTGTTCTTCTTCCTCTGATAATGTTACAATGTGAGGGTGTCTATATCCTGTTTCCCTCTTGCACTCTAAAGCTATCAAATATAGAATTAAATTCTATCTACTTTACATTAACTACTTTAAATGCCTCTATCTACTAAAGGACGAGAGCTTAAAGGCTCAAGGTCCGTTTACATATACAAGTGTGCTTCTATCTTAATGGCTCATTTAAGATTTTCGCAACAATCCCAAAGTGTTTTCAAAATTTATGTTGGCTTGTCCAACTGTCCTCTGCTTCCGTGCTGGCTCGCTTGATGGGTTGGCGATGCTCCTGCATCATACTCCCTCGCTTGAAAATTTTCATGGGCTCCTGTCCATGAGCTCCTTCATGGTCTGTCCATGCTTCTGTATCACTGCTTCGCTTTCCTAGCTGGCATCTTCAACTGGATGATTCTTCCACTTGACCAGATACTCAAAGTATTGCTTTTGCCTGGTCCTTTTGCTGACTCTCTTGTCCAGTATGCACTCCATCTGTGGCTTCTCTGCAACTGGCATCTGCTTCGTCCACTGAATCGCTAGTTTCTCATCTCCAGTCTCTGCTTCTCCAGCTTTATATGGGTACAAATCTGAGACATTGAATATCGGACATATTCCGATCCCATCGGGTAATTCCATCTTGTACGCGTTCGCCCCATATTTCTTCAAGACCTTGCATGGCTCGATTTTCTTCATCTTCAGCTTATTGTATGTTCCTCTCGAGAACCTTTCTTTTCTTAGATGTGCCAGAACCAGATCACCAACCTCAAATTGAAGTTGTCTCCTATGCTGATCTGCTCTGCGCTTATACTCCTGGCTTGAATCCAACAGTCGCTGCTTCAATTTGGTGTGAAGTTCTTTCATCGCCTCAGCGAATTCTTCTGCACTAGCACTGCTAGTAGTAGTCTATTTTGAATCTCTCAGTTCAGAAACTCCTCTCGACTGCATGCCATAGACAACCTGAAATGGACTCTGCCCTGTGCTCCTGTTCACTGAGTCATTATACGCAAACTCTGCATGTGGAAATATATGGTCCCACTGGCTGTGGTGCTCTGTCACCAAGCTTCTCAGCAAGTCTCCCAGACTTCTGTTGACCACTTATGTCTGTCCATCCATCTGAGGATAATAATCTGAACTAAACAACAGGTTAGGTCCTAGCTTCTTCCATAAGGTCCTCCAAAAATTCCCTATGAATTTTGTATCTCGGTCCGAAAATATGCTTTTCGGCAACCCATGAAGTCGAATGAACTCTTTGAAAAACAGATTTGCGATGTGAGTCGCATCACTGGTTTTCTGACATGGAATAAAATGTGCCATCTTGGAAAATCTATCCACCACCACAAAGATTGAATCAACACCTCTTTGTGTTCTTGGCAACCCCAATACAAAATCCATGCTAATCGCATCCCACGGCCTTTCTGGTATGGGCAATGGTTGATAAAATCCTGCATTCTGCTTCCTTTCCTTCGAATGTTGGAAAATTCTACACATGTCCACAAATATCTTGACATATGCTTGCATTCCCGGCCAATAATATGACTCATTCAGTTTCACGAATGTTTTGTCATGGCCAAAATGTCCTGCCAATCCTCCACTGTGTTTCTCCTTCGGCAAATTCTCCCTCATGGAGCATTTCGGAATACACAGTTGATTGCCTCTGAAAATCAATCCTTCCTGGATCATGTATTCGCCCCATTGGCTCCTATCTCTGAGAACTAGGTTCTCAGCTACTTCATACGCTTCCTTGAAATCCTGATCATCTGCGTACATGTCCCTGAGATCTTCAAAACCTAACGTTTTGACTCGGAACTCCTGCAACAGCAAACACTTCCTGCTCAAAGCATCAGCCACTTTGTTAGCAGTACCAAAAATGTGTTTAATCACAAAAGTGAAATTCTACATATACTCAACCCATTTGACATGTTTCTGATTCAACTTCTCCTGTTGAGTCACAAACTGCAATGCATGATTATCACTGTACAATACAAACTCTTTGGGTATCAAGTAATGCCTCCATTTCTTCAATGTCTGTATGATAGCGTAAAATTCCTTATCATAAGTGGAGTACTTCAATTTTGCCTCATTCAGCTTCTCGCTGAAATATGCGATTGGCCTGTCTTCCTAACTCAAGACTACCCCGATTGCAAATCCACTTGCATCGCATTTCACCCGAAATGTCTTTTGAAAATCAGGCAACACCAGAATTGGTTGTTCCGTAATTTTCCTCTTCAACAGATTGAAAATATTTTCAGCCTCTGTTGTCCAGTGAAAAGATTTATGCCGCTTCTTCACTGTATCCATCATCGCTACGCTAATTCCACTAAAATTCCTAATGAACTTTCGGTAGAAACTAGCCAAACCATGGAAACTTCTCACCTCAAATATATTCTTCGGTGATGGCCAATTCTTAATCACTTCCACCTTATCTAGATCCATCCTCAACTCATTCGCCGAAATAAAAAAACCCAAGTAAATGAGCTTTGTCTTCATGAACGAGGATTTCTTCATATTTATCAACAGCTTCTCCTGCTGCAATCTCTGCATCACTGTAGCCAAATGCTTCAAGTGTTCTACCACTGATTTGCTGTAAATCAGTATGTCATCCAAATACACAATGACAAATTTCCCGATGAACTCCCTTGGGACTTCGTTCATCAACCTCATGAAGGTACTTGGCGCATTTGTTAAGCCAAACGGAATAACAAGCCATTCATACAACCCTTCGTTGGTTTTGAATGTTGTCTTCCACTCATCACCCTCTCTCATGCGAATCTAGTGATAACCGCTTTTCAAATCAATCTTTGAAAAGTACTTTGCTCCGCCCAAGCAATCCATCAGAGCATCCATCCTCAGCAATGGAAATTTGTACCTGATGGTTATCTTATTTATCATCCTTGAGTCAGTACACATCCTCCAGCCTCTGTCTTTCTTCGGACTGAGTATTGTTGGAACAACACATGGACTCAAGCTTTCCCTCACTAATCCTTTGTTCAACAAATCCTGGACTTGCCTTTTAACTTCTTCATTCTCTTGCGGCGTCAATCTGTACGCAGCTTTATTCGGAAAACTAGCTCCTGGTATGAGGCCAATATGATGACTCACACTCCTGATCGGTGGTAACGAACGAGGTAATTCTTCCACTACGATGTCAGCGAACTCTTCCAGCAGTTCCTGAATTTCCTCTGGCAAATCATCCACTCTTATGCTAGTCATAAAAATCCTCGGCTTCCTGACAACAAAGAATTATGGATCCTCCTTCTTCTTAACCTCGGTAAGAAGTTCCTTCCCACTCATGAGAAGTATTGTGTTTCTTACTTCCGGTTTCACCTCCTTATCTTTAATTGGAAGCAACATGTGTGTCCTCCCATTATTCTCTAGGGTGTATGTGTTCATTCGCCCATCATGAATCACATTTCTGTCATATTTCCATGGTCTACCCAGAAATAGATGACAAACATCCATAGGAATGACATCACATAATATCTTATCATTATATCCCCCTATCTTAAATTCAACCAAGCATTGTTTAGTAACGGTTACCTGGTGTCCTTTCTGTAGCCACGAAACTCTGTATGGGCTTGGATGATCAGTCGTCTCCAGCTCCATCTTTTCTACCATCTCTGTGGAAACGAGATTATCCGTGCTACCACTGTCTACGATGACCTTGCACACCTTGTCCTTGGTCTTGCAAGCAGTCCTAAAAAGTTTGGTCCTTTGGACTGAACTTTCCACCTCTTTCTCGGGTGTCAAAAGGACTTTTCGCATCATGAGCGATCTTCTACCTTCAACGTCTTCTACCTCAACATCCCGCCTCTGCGCCTCAGTGATGTGAGCTTCTCCAATGTCCTTCTTTTTCTCTGGACACTCGTAAGACTTGTGCCCATTCTTTCCACATGTGAAGCATGTGATGACTCCACCTCTTCCTCTTCCTCTGCCTCTAGTACAAGGAAAAGTGTTCTTGTCAGCATAATCTCCTCTCTGCTCACTATGTTGTCCTCTTTGTTCATCATACTGCTGCCCTCCCTATGAGGTTCCACCTCTCTCTGTACGAGTCTGAGGTTTCTTACAGTCGTCCCTGGGCTTCTGGAATTTTCCCTGGGAAACTGATTTGCCTCTGGGCTGACTTCTGCCTCGACCCCTCTGACTCTGTTTTCGGCTCAGCTTCTCCTCAGCTTTCAGAGCCATCTGATAAGCATCTTCCACCGTTCGGATGGTTACCATGCTCATCTCATCCTGGATATCATACCTCAGGCCATTCATATACCTGGCAACTTTCTCATCATCGCTCTCTCGATGACTTGCCCTGATGTTCAGTTTATAGAATTCCTCAGTGTATTCTTTCACTGTCATCAGCTTCTGTCTCAGGTTCTGCATTCTCCTAAACAGAGTAATTTGATAATCTCTCGGGATGAATTTCTCCTTCATCTTCATGATGATCCTGTCCCAGCTCTTGATCTTCTGCTTTCCCTTGTAGCATCTGTCAGCTTGTAGTTCATCCCACCACAATGCTGCATGTCCCTTCAAGCGTGTGACAGCATGCTTGACTTTCTTGTCCTCCTCGACATCTTCATAGTTGAAGTAAGTGTCTAGAGCTCTAATCCAATCTAGAAGCTCCTCTACATCCAAGTTTCCCTCGTAAACTGGAATGTCCATCTTCGCTCTTGCACCCATCCTAGAAATAGCTTTGATCAAACGCTCGTTTGATGCATCTTCGGATACAACTTCCTCTTCACGTTCAGCCTCAATCTCGCTTTCGAAATCACTAAGATCCCCTGTACTGGTTGTGCGTCTTTTCACTGTCTCCATCTCTTCGAGTCTTGCTCGTAGATCACGCATTTGTCTCTCCATTTCTGGATTTTCCATCTGCCTGCCTCTTCTCCTCTGTATTTCCCTATCCTCTGGATCGGGTGACTGTCTTTCTCTCCTCGGCGGCATGGTGAATTCTCTTCCTCTGCTACAGAAAGCAAAGAATATTTCTATGCTCTGATACCAAAACTGACGGCAACGCAGCCCCTTCACCACCCGCAGGTAGGAAGGTCCATGCGCACATAGGATCCTCTCTTCTCTACGGCCCGAAGAACTCTAAGGCTCTTCTATTTCCCTATCGGGAAATCTTCACCCACAGAAATATCTGTACGATCCCCTCTCTGCACTCGGAGGATCGGACTTCGCGACTTCGCCAGGTCAGTGATCGAACTTTGCACCCTCGGATCCCCGAGACTCGATACGAGTCAACGCTGACCTTCTTTTACCCTGTTGGGATTTCCTCTATCGGGATCTCAGCACTCGCAGTGTCGAGCAACTCGGTTCTCCGACTCCTGAGTCTCGATATGCCGAAACTCCGATGAGCTCGCGGCTTTAACTTTTCAATGGTCCCGTCTCCTCGTCGGGATTTCGGAGTTCACGGGATCGTGAATCCTGATGTCCAATGTTCGGAACTTCTCGCTGCGAAACCCCGATGGATCGTGCCACCTGTACTCCACTAACTCCACTGTGGTCCACGCTATCCTTTAACTGTCGAGAAATCACGGATCACGATTTCGCAAGTCCTGTTTCCAAATTTGCGGGCTTCAACCTACGAAACCCCGATACACGATATACGTGTAGATCCAAGGGCCCTTGTGGCTCAGATCAACGGTTCTGCCCTCCTGAGGTTTTAGCCTCCAAAGAATACTCTGTCATATCTCCCCTGCACCTCTGCAAGATCTAACGACCCTCGGATTATCGTGAATTCTCCTCGGAGAATACTGACCATTTGTTCTTTCTTTGGCAATTCTTGTGAATAATCAAGTGTTCCTCCTGAACGTGTTCACCTGCGTGCAAAATTGCGATGCTTCCTTCGAACCTTCAAGGCACAACTTCCCTGCATTGTCCTTCAACAAACTCGAAGGCATAACCCTCCTGAGCTTTTCCCATGACTTTAAGTTTCCTCAGGAACACCCTTTGCACGCACTCCTTGCGGCAACCCTTCAACCTCGACTAAGTGTTGAAGTCCCTCGACTCTACGCACACCTGCAGAAGCAGTCCTTCGATACCTCGCTCAGGTTTGCAACCCTGAACTTCACTCAGCCTGCGCACTCCTTGCACAAATCCTGTGCCCAACTGCACCTTTTCTTTGGATGAATGAGAACAAAAGTTATCTCAGTTTGAACCCTCTGTCAACGCACTCCTTGCGGACAAATTCGACTGCACTCCTTGCAGGAATCCTCTGGCTCAAATAGAGAAACAATTGAAACTCATTCCTTCATCCTCTCAAACTTCAATTCAAACATGAAATCATATACACATCATATAAAAGAAAATGTATAACTGGAAGCAAACATTCATGAGCATAACATCAATACACAGAGAACAGACACAAAACCATGAATTTGAATCAAACTCTCTTCTATTAATTCAAATATCTGTACATGGGTGTTCTTACACAGCTCCCTGCTTTCTCTTGTTCTTCTTCCTCTGATAATGTTACAATGTACAATGAGGGTGTCTATATCTTGTTTCCCTCTTGTGCTCTAAAGCTATCAAATCTAGAATTAAATTCTATCTACTTTACATTAACTACTTTAAATGCCTCTATATACTAAAGGACGAGAGCTTAAAGGCTCAAGGTCTGTTTACATATACAAGTGTGATTCTATCTTAATGGCTCATTTAATATTTACACAACAATCCCAAAGTGTTTTCAAAATTTATGCTGGCTTGTCCAGCTGTCCTCCGCTTCCGCGTTGGCTCGCTTGATGGGTTGGCGATGCTCCTGCATCAGATTAAATCCACAGGGTCTTGCGTTTATCCCATATGCCCACTGGTTGTGACCATGGGCCTAATCAAGATGCTTTTCGCATTTCGCATTTCGACAATCCTATGTCAAAGGGTCTCGACGGTCCAATTTCCGATCCCCGAAATGGAGCTTAAGTTCATGCTAGCTCTTCCCTCTCATATGACCATTGGCAGTGACCAAAGCCTACACCAAAAGGTGTTTCACATTTCGCGAACTTATGAACTTCAGCGAGCCTGATCAACAGTCTAGATCTCCAATGATCCGATGGTTAAGAAGCCTTTGACGATGTGACCTTGTCTATGACCACGGGCCAGATCTTATCGCGATTTTGCATATCGCGAATTGCAAGGTTAGAGCATTTCTTTCCTTTGACTTTTCAGTTAGCGAAATGTTAATCCCTTACCACATGTCCCTCTTGAATCAATGGTCAAGATCTTATCACGATTTCACAACTTCACGGGCCTTCGTCATGCCTAATCAACGGTCCACGATCTCCCTTTGATCAACGACTCGGATTAAGTCATGGTTTCACAATTTGCGATTTCATATGATAGAGCACCTCCTTTCTTTGACTTTCCAGTCAGCAAAATGCCAATCGCTCACCATGTTCCCTCTACATCCAACATTCCACAACATACCTCGATCCAAAGGTCCAGATCAATTCTCGGGATTTCGCATATTGCAAGTTCCCACACCATGTTCCGTTGACTCCTCCAATGTGCAGGTCAGCCAAATTCTAGTCGATTGCCACGTGTCCTTCTTGAAGATGGAAGGTCCTCCTGCTTTTGGGATTTTGTAGGCCCACTTCATATTGCATGTAAAGACCGTGCTCCTTCTTATGGATCCAACGACGGTCAGTCTTCGGGCTCATATCTGACGCCTAAGATCTATTTTTTTCTACTGTACGCTCCTCCTATCTGAATTCAGATCTGACAGTCATCGAGAATTCTGAATGGGATCCAACGATCATTGTTGCTCTTCACTGTTGATCTTGCCATTGTCATGCCATTATCACTACGCTACTGATCGTGCTGATCTTTGCCATCAATGAAAAACACACATACTCTGCCTTTGTCTGAAAACATGCCAACATTTCCTTGATCCAAGGAATTTTTCCGATGTACTCTAGCATCAAATCAATGCAATGGGTAGCACAAGGAGTCCAATATAGGCTCTGATACCTCTCCATGAGAAACTTGCTAGCAGCAACATAATTGGCAGCATTGTTCATAATCACTTGGACAACATACTGCGGACCTATCTCCTGGATGAAATTATTCAACATCTCACATAATAATTGTGCATCTTTAACATTTGCAGATGCATCAATATATTTGATAAACATTGTCCCCCTAGGACAATTAACCAAGAAGTTTAGAATGGGCACGTCCTTCCCATCTATCCAACTTTCTGACATAACGGTGCATCCTGTAATCTCCCATGATTCCCTCATCTCACCCAATCTCTTTGTGCAATCAAACTTTTCCCCTTGAAGGAGAGGCCCTCTCAATTCATTATAAGAAGGGCCCATGTATCCTGGACCAACAATAGTAGCAGCTTCAAACATGGAGTGGTAGAATGGGTTCTTGGCAATGTTGAATGGCATGTCACTCCATAGGAAGCCTTTTTCCACAATCTTGTCGGACTCTTCCTTCTCCTTTGTTTCCACCATCGACCGAATAGAAGGTTGCCCCATAGGCACTGACCTCAACACAAAGAAAGGTGAGGATGTTGAGGGGCTAGGCATTGTGGGATGTGAACCTGAAGATTGGCATTCCCCCGCTCACAAGATGCTTGTAGATCTATTTTCAAGCTCAAGCCTGGATTCTTCCCTTTTCTCTCTCCTCCTACCCATTGCAAAAATGGATTGATTTTCAATGTTGCAATTTGAACAATTTCTGGGGTAGATGTTGGAAAAATCCCCACTTCAATCCTTGCGATTTTGGCAAAGTGGTATTTCAAGCAACTGATGTCGCCAAACATTTCCAGACCACTTAACTTGCAATTCAACCTCATTCTGTTATGACCATCATAAGGTAGACCATACTCCCACATTGGGTCCAATGGCTTTGGCATTTTGAAATGTGTGGATCACTAATTAAATTTGTAAACCTACAGAACAAAAAAAGTTGGGGGAAATTAAGAATCTAAATCCACAAAAATACTTCAAAAATGCTACAATTAAACTACCATAGCTACACAAGTGTTAAATCCTCCATTAAAAAGGGGAAAAACTAGGTATATCTAATGGGCATTGCAAACCCTATACTAAATCTAGAAAAACAAATAAAATGAGGGCATAATTTTGCTTACATACCTGGTTCAATGGATATGGTAGATTGGGGTAGATCCCCACTCCACAAATGCTTACTTGATGGCAACGAAATCTATGGATTTCCCCTTGTTTGCTTGATGGAAAATGCTTACATTACCATTAGAGATCAAAGTCCCTAGATAGCGTTTGCAAAATGACCAAATAAAACCCAAAAACCAGTCGTATTCTTAACAGGGCGACAATTTCCATCGACCTGCAATAATATCAGAAATTATTGTGATAATTTCAATATATCATAAATGTCACGATTATTTGCCTCGATATTATCATCGAGGGTTGATTTGGTGATATTATCATGATAAATTCGATAATATCGCGATGCGTGCAACACTAGTATAAAGAGCCTCTTGGCACAATGATACTATGTATTATAGCAAGACATGAGATACCTGAAAAGAACGTGACATTTTCACTTGCAACTTTGAAAGTTAAAGCAAAGCCTTAAAGGCGGTGCACTTTTACTTTGGTTGAAGCCCATATATATTTTGTTAGCATTCTGATATAGCTTGTAGCATAAGCTTTTTCTTTATAAGTCAAAAGTGGGCCTTCACCTTGTTGGAGTTTAATGTTGTTCAATTACATTAAGTTTCTTTACAAATTTACATGAACTGAAGCATAAAACATGAACAATAGCAACAATAATAACCAAGATCACGAGAAGAATAACCATGCACAGAGACACAAGTACAGTAGAAAATGCTAAGACAAAATGATTACGATATATTGATATATTATTACAATGATGAGAGTTCCATATATAGAGAACATATGGTGACCATCCATGAAAGGATGTGTCCCTTGGATAATAAATAACTACTTATTTATTATATATATTTATACCTTGTATTATAAATATCATGTCATATATTATATGATATTATATATATATATATATATATATATATATATGGAAGAATATCTTCCCAATGTTGTCCAAACATCAACACTCCCTCTCAATGAGGGAGACATTCTTCATCATGCCAAAGCTTGTCTCTGAAGTATACAAAACTCACCCCTAGACTCATGACACTTGTTTCTTAGTCTTGGGAGATGTTTCTCTCCCACCTGAACCGAGGGGAAACTCCTTTTGCGGCTCCTCCTCTAAGCCAATTGACTCTCTCTCAGATTAGGCTCACTCTGGGTCTGCATGTGATAGCATCTAGCATCTTGAGTCTTTATCATTCCTTGTCAAATAACCATGACTAGAACAAATACCACACCAAGGTCGTTCACCACAGGTATACTGCTGTGAGTGAATGTCAACCTGATGTTAACTGAAATGTGAAAAGCACCTCAAGTCCATATTATTCCGTGTCCTCATCAAGGAAGGACTACGCCTGGGCCCATTTACCACAAGTACACCTTTTTTATAAATGCATCCTATCACCCTTGGTCTGCAGCCCAATCTAGGAGAAGGTCCACTCGATTCTTACTTGGGACATTGTAGCAAAAGGTCTTTCACACATGGCACTCCCATCTGGACTTCTAGAGGCTACTCCCTCTAGAAACACTAGGGTCAACTCCTCATAGTATGTGGCATCGAGGTCAACTCCCTTGACGTGTCCTCATGTGCTCTCCACAAGGGACATTGGAATATAAGACCAAACCCACTTATCCCTCTCAGATAAGTGTCCTCACACATCAACTCAACTCATTCATAGAGGAGTACGATCTGGAGAATGTCTGTCACAAATGGCACTCCCATGTGGACTTCTAGATTCTACTCCCTCTAGAAACACTAGGGTCAAATCCCCATATTGTGTGACATCAAGGTCAACTCCCTTGACATGTCCTCATGTGCTCTCCACAAGTGACATGTCCTCATGTGTTTTCCACAAGGGATGTTGGGCTATAATCCCAAACCCACTTATCCCTCTCGGATAAGTGTCCTCACAGATCAACTCAACTTAGTCACAGAGGAGTACGATCTGGAGAATGTCTCAGGAAGCTGCAAACATCAACACTCCCTCTCAGCGAGGGAGGCATTCTTTGCCACGCCAAGACTTTCACGGAAGTACTCGAACTTCGTCCTGGTAACGGGTTTGGTAAGAACATCAGCAACCTGCTCATCTGTAGGAAGGTACTCCGGGAGTACTTCCTTCCTTTGCACCAAGTCTCAAATGTAATGGTACTTGATCTCAATGTGTTTCGATTTGACATGAAACAATGGATTCTTTGAGAGCTTCACACAACTCTGGTTATCACAATGAATAACGGTGGAATCCAGCACATGTCCAAATAAATCTACAGGGAGCTTGCAAAGCCACACTGCTTCGCGAACTGCCACCCTCAATGCAATGTACTCTGCTTCTGCGGTGCTCAAAGCCACAGAATTGTGTTTCCTGCTACACTAGGAAATCATGGCAGATCCCAAAGTGAAGCAACACATGGAGGTGCTCTTCCTGTCTACTACTCTCCCTTCCCAATCAAATTCATTATTTCCCTGCAATCTCGTGTCAATACTGGAAGTGTATCTCAGACCATGTCCAATTGTGCCTCGTAGGTATCTCAACACATGCTTCCGTTGGATTACTGAAAGGGGGGGTGAATCAATAATAGAGAAATTTAATCCCTTTTAACCATATAATCCAAGTGTTATATCAATGAAGCATTATCATCCAATAACTTCAGAGTAAATAAGCAATGAACAAATGAACAATCATACACATACATAGTACACCAATGTTTTACGTGGAAACCCAAATCGGGAGAAAACCACGGAATGTTTTTTCTTATATGTCTTGAAGAATTACATTCATTGGAAGCACCAA
>ML788599.1:20481-45947 GCA_009831015.1 Picea engelmannii
ACTTGAACATTTAAGTGGGGTAAAAGGAGGTTGCCCCCTCGAAGAGGCTTATTATCTGATATTATCTCTTTTTCAAGGCGTTGAGTACTCTTCTTGAGGTTTTTCTATGCTATATTGATGTTTGGTTCTTAACATGGATAGTAAAATTATTAAGGTGCATGGTTTGATTAAAATATTACAAGTACATTTGGTTTCCTTCCCTGGCATTCTAATAGAAATGGACATAGCAGTGATCGATGTACCGGATGCTTGGGGTATGTTGCTTTCAAGAAAAATAGTTGCAGATTTGGGGGGGTAATATACAAATGAATTGAACTTATGCCACCATTCCCACTTCGGATGGGGCCACGTTTAACTTAAACATAGAATTGGAAAGAAGGTATCATGTAGAAGACCCAAGGAATCCCATAAATGAATTAAAGTATAAATAATATGACTTTGGAAATTATGTCATATTTTCTAACTCTTTACAGCCCATAGAAGGAGAAGCTAAAAATTAAAGAGTTAATGAAGTATGGTACATGCATTTTGATGGTGCATTTTCTAGATCTGGGAAAGGTGTTGGCATAGTCACTAAGTCTCCATCTAGTCAAGAATTTAAGTTTGCATATAGATTGGAATTTGATGCTACTAATAATGTGTTTGAATATGAGGCTTTGTTTCTTGGTCTATATCTTTGCAAGGACATGTGTGTCAAATGTTTGAACATAAAATCGGATTCATATTTGGTCATCCAACAACTTAAAAATAAATTTGCATGCAAATCTGAAAGGCTAAGAAGGTATAGGAATGCAATATGGGACACCATGGAAAGTTTTGATGCCTTAAACATTATTGTTATTCCTAGAGATCGGAACTCTAAGGAAGATGAGCTTGATGTGGTTGCTTATATTCTTCAAATCTCCCAAGATTTAATTAAAGGAAACATTACAGTAGAATTCATATTTAGGCCTTTAGTTCCAGATAATGTGGATCATTGGAAAATATTTGATGATGATAAGAAAGTCATTAAGTTCATAAATAGCATACAAGAATTTTTTGAATTTCACATTAATGAAAAAGAAGAGGGATGTAATTATATAGAAAATGATCAAAAGATTAACCCAGTCCCTAAAGGCCTTGTTACGCAATAACTACTATTTGACAGGCAAGATGGTCACAAACCAAAGGAGGAAACATGTATAAAACTAGGTGATCATATTGAAGTTGACATTGGAACTATTGAAGATCCTAGAATGGTGAAGGTTGGAAAAATCACACGTAGAGAGGAAAAAAAAGAAATAATTAAATTACTAAAAGAGTATAGGGACGTTTTGGTTTTCACCTATGATGAGATCAAAGTCTATAGAGGGGATGTAATTCAGCATATCATTCCTTTAGAGGAGGTGTTAGAAATAAAGAAAGGAACAGAAATTAAACTTTTAAAATTTATGTTAGCTAGATCAATAAGAACATAGTAGATCTAAAATAAAACTTTGATCAGATATATATAAGAAAATAGTAGATCCAAAATACTACAGTTAGATCTGAACATTAAGAATATTTATGAGTATCCAGAGTGATAGATCTGAACTTAAACAAAAAAATTCTGAGTAATGCAAATATGAACTAAACAAATATGTCTGAGTAATGTAAGCTAACAGATCTTTGAACCAAGAATGATTATAGATCTAGAACATTCAACATTTCAAATAGTAGATCTGAGTTTAACAAATAGATCAAACTGAAGTGCTACTTACCTCTGAAGATTACCTTTATGTAATGAAGAAGGAGCTTGACACACATGTGAAATGTTAAGCCTCTGAATATATGCTTAGATATAGTCTTGGACTCATAGATCAACCACTAAGGGTTAGATCTCTATAAAAGAGAATATAGGATTGCTATGCCAGCATAGAAGAACCCCAAACTAAAGACAACAAAACCACAAACTGAATTATGGAAGTAAACCCCTATCTCAACCACACACAGAAAAGTATGACAGTAAAAGAGGAAGTTCCAGATCTGCTCAAAATGTAGGCAGTTGGTTGCCTACAGTAGAGGGATAGTAACCTAGAAAGACAGTTGTGGCCCTCAAAGATTCTTGATCTACACATAGGAGTAAAAACGATATCCAAGAAGAGGGTATGCTATCCATTACATGGATCTCACACAGGAGTAAAACAACAGCCTAGAAGAGGGTCTTCTACCCACCACACAGATCTTCACACAGAAGGTTGGCTACTTAGAAAGGGACAAATCTGAGAGAGGTGGACGGCTGCTAGACTAGGACAAATATGAGTGGTAGTAGTAAAAATATTAATTAATATTTCCATTTTAATCTTACTAAGACCTAAAACAAAAATACAAACCCCACTCAAACCCAAACTCAAAAACCAAAGGGTGAAGAACAAACAAGGGGTTAGGAAGGGCAAAGGGGTTTTCTTAGTGGCAACACATGTCCATATGATTCTCAAGGTGACCAATTAACTTTATCGTCGCTGCATAAGGGGTACATCACACAATGTGGTCATGCCCATCTTCATAGTATCTCCTAGGCCTTGTGGACCATCCTGAGAGAGAGGAAGAGGATCACACACCAACACATCTTGGTATTACACCAAGATCTACCTAATCAAAGACCAGGTTGCCCCAGAACACGTCTGGGGTCTTATCCACCAAGGTACAAGACCAAGGATCAACCCATGTTTTAGGCATGGGTACCCTAGAACACATCCAGGGGCCCTAGACATATCTAGGGACTTAGATAAACCACCAAGGAACACATCCAAAGATCAATCTAGGCTCAGGGAAAGGATTCCCTGGAACACATCCAAGGGGCCTAGAATACATCTAGGATCTTTACTGCTTGGTCCCAGACCAAGAAACCCAGTCATCTATTAGGGGCCCTCACAAGGGTCTTTTGTCATGGCTCTAACTGTTTGGTCCTAGACCAATAACCCCAGCAGTGTACTGGGGGCCCTAGTCCACAACTAGGGTCTTATGTCATCCTCTAGGGAGAATGGCTCTTGCAGCTGCATTAAATTCAACAGGAGGAAACTAGCCCTTTAGACAAAATTTGAGACAATTTAACCCCAAGTTAGCTCCTTTGGTCCACAAGGAGTTACAGAAAATGATAGTAGCCAAAATAATATCCCAAACAAGACATTCTTGCTAGTGTTCAAATTTGGTTGTGGATAGAAAAAAGAATGGTTTAATCATGTTATGTGTGGATCTCAGAAACTTGAACATTGTGTGTATAAAGGATAACTATCCCCTCCCCAAGATGGAAACATTATTACAAAGGGTTACAGGTTCTTGAATGATTTCAATGCTTGATGGGTTTTCAGGTTATAATCAAATCGAGGTCAAAGAAGAGGATAGGCATAAAACTACATTCACTACTCCATGGGGTACCTTTGAATAGCTAAGAATGCCTTTTGTCTTGTTTAATGTTGGAGATACTTTTCAAAGAGCTATGGATTAAGTCTTTAGAGGATTGATTGGAAATATCATTGAAATCTATCAGGATGACCTAACAATGTTTTCAAAGGATGGGAATAGTCACATTAGTCATTTAAAACAGGTTTTTGAAAGACGCGGGGAATTTGGAATTTCTTTAAATCTGGCTAAATCAGTTTTTGGGTAACAAAAGGGAAACTTTTGGGCCACATAATTTCCAAAGATGGGATCAAGATAGATCCAGAAAGAGTTGAATTAATTGAAAAGGTCCCTTTCCCTATATCAAATAAATCTCTCCAACCCTTCCTAGGCCAAACCAATTTTTTCCATAAATTCATTCCTAATTATGTAGAAATAGTTAAGCCAATCTATAAGTTGTTTAAGAAAGATGTTAAATTTGAATGGAATGATCAAAGCAAGAAATCCCTCAAAGAAATCTAAATTATCATATCTGAAGCTCACGTCCTAATAAGTTTGGATTATTCCAAGGACTTTCAGATTTTCTCTTTTGCCTCTAAAGACACCATTGTTGGTGTTTTACTTCAGAAAAATGACCAAGGCTAGGAACATCCCATTGCTTACATGAGTAGAGCCTTGAAAAATGAAGAATTAAAATGCCCCATGGTTGAAAAACAAGCATATGTTTTGGTAAAGTCCCTAAAACATTTCAGAGTCTTCATTGGATACTCCAAAGTGATTGGGTATGTTCCTAATTCAACAGTTAAAGATGTATTATCTCAGTCATAAGAATTAGGTACAAGGGGAAGATGGATTGCTAAAATTAAAGAATATGACTTAGAAATCAAGACTACAAAATTAATCAAGGGCAAAGGACTAGCTAAAATGTTGACTGAAGGGAATGAAACGGATTTGGGTATGATTTGTCAAATTGATGATTCATAATATTCCCCAAATATATTAAGGCTTGAACAGGTTGAAAGGTATGCAGATATAATCTTCTATCTTTAAAAACTTACATGCACAAGCCATATTGTGGGTCATAAGAAATGAACCTTAAGGTTAAAATCATCCAAGTATGGTATCACTAAAGATGGACTAGGATGGAGAAATCCTGATGGAATAATTCTTAGATGTGTTGATGAAACTGAGGCCAAGGAACTAGTGGATGAATTTCATGTTGGATTTTATGGTGGCCACTATGCAGCTAAAACAACAACTCATAAAATCCCTAGAGTGGGGTATTATTGGCCCACTATTTTCTCATATGTCCATCATCTTGTGAGAAAATGTGATCCTTGTCAACTTTTCATTGGAGAGTAGAAGTTAGTTTCCCTCCCTTTACAGCCAGTAGTGGTTGAAGCACCTTTTCAGCTGTGGGGTTTGGAATTCATAGGAAAATTTAAAGATAATTCAAGTAATGGTTATTCATGGGTCTTAAAAGCTACAAATTACTTCACTAAATGGGTTGAATCCATCCCTACTAAATCAGCAACTGAAAAGGTTGTCATGGATTTCCTTGAAGACAAGATACTAACTAGGTTTGGTGTGCCTTCAAAGATAGTAACAAATAATGCAAAATACTTTTGCTCAGTAGAAATGTCATCCTTTTGTTTCAAATATGGCATTATATTATCTCATGCATCATATTATTACCCTCAAGGAAATGGTCAAGAAGAATCAAGTAATAAAAATCTAATGATTATAGTTAAGAAAATTGTTGGGGAAAACAAAAGGTCATGGGATAGTAAAATCAAATATGCATTATGGGCATATAGAATAACAAGGAAGGTTGCAACAGGGAAAAGTCCATTTGACTTAGTGTATGGTTTGGATGTTAAATTTCCAATACACCTTAAGCTTCCAACATATGGGTTACTTCAAGATTTCACTACAGAAAAGATGCAGTTCAGAATAGGATTAATCAGATGATTGAGTTGGATGAAAACGGAAGAAAGGCTTATGATCAGAATTTCAAAAATCAATGAAAGGTTAAAAGGGCATTTGATAAATCAGTAAGACAGAGGGATTTCAGAGTTGAGGACACGGTGTTGTTATTGGATAAAGGAGAAGAAAAAATAGGAAAGCATGGGAAGTTTGACAGCTTATGGTTAGGTCCATATATGATTAGGGAAATAGAAGGTCCTAATTCTTTCTACCTCAGCCATTTGTATGGTGAGCCCATGAATATTCCAAGGAATGGGAAACAACTCAAGCTATTTTTCAAATGATGAGCAACTTGGTGTCCAAAGGTGCACCCTTTGTAACGTATCTCTAACATTTTTCCTTTGATTCTTTCAATTTTGTCATTATTTCATCTATGTATATAGTTCATTGTATAGTCATTTTATTTATGTGATTATTGTCAATATCATTTCATTTATTGATAATTGTTTATTTTTTTCACACGTGTACCTCTATTGGGTATTGGTAAGAACTTTGTTTTGCAGATTCTGAGGTTCTCGCATGCTCTCCTTCCCAAAGATCAAGCATATTTCCCCATATGGATCCATATGTTGACCACCTATTTCGACTAGGTGTCAATGTCATGTACCATGGAGATATGTACCTTGTGGTACAACAAGTTTGAAGACATATGGCTCAGTGGGGAAATTATGCCCCTAGAATTTATTTCTCTCTCAACGGAATGCTTGCTCCTCTGCCTGGGAAATTTTTGTAATGTAACATGTTAGCATGGTCAACTTGTAATGATTTAGTGGCCTAGGAATTTATCATTAGGTAAGTTCTTTCATAGAGTGTTTTTTTTCCTTGGTTAATTAATTTTGTTTTTCCAGTAATTTTAATTACTTGAGTTTTTCACCCAAATTTCCTCCAAAGTGGTGCAAGGCATTCTAATGATTGAGACTAGTAGGTAGCTAAGGGATGAAAGTGTTGTATATGGCCATACTAGGCATCTGCTAGAGTCTTGTAGAATTCAGTTAATTTTTGATAGGATTTTTTAATAATTAAAATTTATGTAAACTGAGAATTTTTAATTATTGTTTATGTAAAATATAAAATTTGGTCCTTGGGTATTTTGTATAGGGGTATGAGTGCTCAAATCAAATTGATTATGACCCCCTACATCCTTGGACCAATTTTTATCTCAATTGGACAAGCTTTGCTAGGTCAATGTACATGAGGAGTCCAAGTGAGTCAGAAACCAGCAAATAATTGACTAAGGTAAAAATCCCAAATTTTGTAAAAGTGACTAAAGTCATGGAAAAAGAGGGGGAAATGTTTCCTACATTCATTCCTAAGTTAGGAAAAAGTTATAAGTTGATAAAGGAGCTCCCCTCCCTCCNCCCCCCCCCCCCCCCCCCCCCCCCCACAAGTCAAGTTGTGTCAAGTGGTTGAGTTTCCCTAGCAAGAGGGGTGCCCCCCCTCTTCATGAATGTATGGAAATTGCAAGAATTCAAAGGTTGGGAGGGCCCCACACCTTGGGCGCCCCTCTTGGTGCTTAGGTTAAGTGTTTAGACTAGGGGAATGAGGGTTCCACCCTCTAAAACATTTTGTCCTCTCCTAAAGTGTGCCCCCTCTCTCTAAAGTGTTCCCCCTTAGTGGAGCCCCCCTCTTGCATGAGTACCACTTGGAGAGCATGCAAGGGGGGTCTCTCTTTCTTCTCTCCCTTAAAAGAAAGGCTCTCCTCTTTTTTTCATTTATTCTCATAGCAACTCCATGCTGCCCAATTTTCCCCTTACTCTCTCTAGCTCTCTCCCTGTTACTCTTTTGTAATAGTGTTTTCATATTGCAGCCACTCTTTTCAATAATAGAAGTGAAGCTTTGGAGGAACTATTGGTGTCCTTGCGGTGTTCTATTGGAGTACTCTTGGTGTTCTTGTGTGGTGTTCTTGTGAGGAAACATTTCTGCATTTTGTATTTATTTTGCACACATTTTTTATTTGAAAAACTCCAAGCAAAGTATTTTGTTGGGGATAGATATATAGTAGTATTGTTGTAGATTTAAGTGAGTTTTTTTTTCTTTCGGCTTGCAAAGTAGTTTGTATACCATTTTAAAGGACTCACTTTATTGCCTCATTGTGTAGCAAGTATTTACAACTTTGCAGGTTACCAAAGCTTGGAAGAGAGGACTCCAATAGCTTCAACTCTATTCACTAATATTTCTAATATCATTTCAGCTCTCTTTTATACATTTTTTTCACTTATTTCTCTTCTAAATCTTGCAATCTAATCAAGTTTTATGTTCAGGTTTTTAGTATAAAATTTTTTGTTTTAGATACTAACAATTACTAACTCATTTGAAGTGATTTCTAGCAATTTCCAACATACTTTACTTTTTGTTTTTTGCATGTTTTTGTCAGTCCCAGACGAGGTGCTACCCAATTTTGGCCACAAGGAGCTCAATGAAGCATCCAAAGGCCTTGGTGAAAAACCCTCTCCCTCTTCTTGTTTTCCAAATCATTGTAAGAAGCCCAAGAGAATCTCTTGGGCTTGCATTCTTTTATCATTTTCATAAGTTGTAAATTGTAAATTATTTTGAAGTCTTGTTTATGCCCACACCTTGCATGTGAGTGGCTTTGCCACCCTTGCAAAATCGTGTCGGCTAGTTAGGAGTTTAATTTTTTGTTTTACTTAATTTATTTGTCTCGCTTCTCCCACAAAGAGAAGGTTGAGTGGCTAGTGTTAGCTTTCTCAATTTATTTTGAAATTATTCACCCACCTTGGCACAAAATCGGTAGGCTTGTCCTCCACCTTGTGCCATAGTTGTGAGGTTTGCAAATTCATTTTATTTTTTCCCACCTTTGTCCTTAAGGAAAACTTGTGTGGCTAGTTTATTCTTTCAATTTATTTCAAGTTATTTTAATTTTTCATTGTTCCCACACCTTGCATGTGAGTGCCTTAGCCACCCTTGCAATATCGTGACGACTCGTTAGAATTTCTTTTTTTTGGCAAAGTAATCAAACTTTTGCCTCACCTTTTGCCCCATATTCCCTCCCTTTTCCACTTTGTGGATCTTGGGTAAAAAGAAAGGGAAAAGGATTGTGTGCCTAGTCTAATTAGGAACCTAATTCTATTATTACTAAAACCATTAAAAATGGGTGACTTGGGACGTTAGAAGGGGTTGAAGTTGGGGACAGTTTCACGACACTATGTGTCCTCCTTGTTGAGCACCCAAGCATATTGGATTTGACCTGTGGAGCTAGAGGGGAACCTTGTTGTTCCCTTTTTGATCACCCAACACTTCCTCTTGGTTGAAGGGATAAGGACTTGGGGTAGTAAGATAGTTTAGGCTTGCAACTTTCACATCTAATTTCCCCTAATTCAAAGAGAGACCTAAAAATATATTAAAAATAACCTACACACATTGCAACACTTTCAACTCACATTTTTTACATTTCAAGTTTTGTTATTCCTTTACTTTTCAAGCAATTTCATTTTCAGCATTTTAATTTCATGCGAATAATTATTTTCAAAGTATCTTTCATTTCAAGTATTCTACATTTATTTGAGCATAATTCTTTAAAATGTAAAGTGTTTTTTCAATTCGTTGTATAGATATCTGATAAATTTGTTTCATTGTTGTAGAAATATCTTGTTGTTTGTATATATATATATATATATATATATATATATATATATATATATATATATATATATATATATATATATATATATATATATATATATATATATATATATATATATATATATATATATATTGTGTATATTGGAATAGTTGAAATCGGATAATCTTTAGGCACTAGTCTAGTTTTTGTTTTGTTTAGAAAAAGGTTTGCTTGTCATTGAAATATTGCATTTGCACGATTTTTTGCCATTGGGTTGGGTCTCCCTAATCAATAAATCAATTAACTCCTATAACTTTAATAAAAACTTTACATAGTTTTATAGGGTCTACCCCCCTTGGCTTCCCTAGGAGTGAGCCTAGATGGAAGGAGTATAGATCGGGGTGGCAGTGGGTCTATACTTAGGTTTGTGCCTCCAAGGACACACCAAGTGGGTTGGAAAATTATCCATGCTTGTAGGTGTGTATTAGGACAGCAAAAAGGCCTTCAACCCCTTCTTCCCATGAAATGAGGTACAATCCCATATCGGGTCGGTACACCTGAAAATCCCAAAAATTGGGGATACGAAAAGGATGAAGTGTGAAAAGTGACAAGTATGATCGGGAATGGTACGATGACTCATTAATGAGACCTCCCAGTAGCATACATCTCCCTAAGGGTGACCACTTACTAGGGCACAATGTCAACCACCAAGGTGAAACAGGGCAAAGATCATAATTTCCAAGCAACCATTCTATAATCAAAAGTAACTTCAAATGAAACATACTCAAATGCCTCAAGTATTAAAGTGACACTTACCACAATACCTGACTTGTGCCTCATGGAGCAAGACCCATTGTCTTCTGGAAACATGCTAATGTTGTGGATGTCATCATGATGAACCAGATAAGTGTGGTGGTGAAGTGGGTCTTCATCTGTGTAAGTGGACATCACAAGTCAATCCATCCCTCAGCACTCCATGTCTGCAACTTGAGGGCCTCGAGAAATCATCTCCTTAGTTATCCCTAGAAATGGGGGATAACAAGGACCACCACACATAATATCATTTGAGTTGGGTATTATTGGCCCACCTTGTCTTCTGATACGCATTCTTTTCTGCGTGCTTATGATACTTACCAAAAATTTGAGGGCAAACAGAATGTCTTGACCTTACCTATTTAATCCAGTGATAGTGCAATCCCCTTTCCAGCAGTAGGGTGTAATGTTCCTAAGTGGTTTTGCTTGGAACATTTGAAGTTTGAGTGTTTTCTCGTTGTGGTATTTTTTCAAACAGTTTGTTGATTTGTTTTGTTCTTGAGTTTGCTTATGGATTATTGCATGCAGAAATTGTTTGTGATAGAAATGGAAAATAACAAAAATAAAGACAGTAGACATTTCAACCCAGATCTGAATTTATTTATCAAAGATAGCTAACCTCCATACAATAGTAGAGAAGATCTTGAATACATATAGCATAATAATGTGTATGGATGATAATGCCTCCAAAATACAATAGAAATATGAATATATGATGTTACAAGAGCATCCCCAAACTAAATACCAAAGATCTCCAAGACCCTGCTCTTTCCCTTGTTGTAAATGTTGTCTTCTCTAGCAAAAATGTTCCCTCTTTGGATGTAGCAAGCTAAGAATTTTGGCCTCCTCTTATGTAGACTCCAAACCACTGAAATCAACCATAGATATATATATTGGATGATAGTGAACACATGTGATAAATCTCCTAGCTGTTGGGAATGATCTCACCCTCCAAATAACTAGATCCACTATGAGCAGTGTGTCGCACAACAGGGAGAAATGGTGAATATGGCATGAAAACCCTCACTAGAATGATGAGAAGAGGATCCCTAGTGAGTTCTAACACTTCATAAATGTCACCACTTCCATATCTAATGTCTACTATTCTCCATGAACTCTTCTTTCATGAACAGTGTGCCCTAGCTCTGTAGAAAGACTCCAAATCTGTGTCGTACTTCCTCAAACTGCTTCTAAATTGAACTGAAACTGAAATAGAATGGTGAGGGAGGAATATTTCACCTCCTTGGCCAATATTGGACCAGGATCAGAGGGATCTTTCACCTCCTTGATGATCTCTAGGGTTTATTCAGTCAAAACCCTCAAAACCCCCAAGTACCATGGACTCTCTAACTAAGAAGCCATACATCAAAATATCAATCAACATAATGAGAGAAGAGAAGCCCCTATCTATATTTTATACCCATGTTTACCTTTTCTCTTCAAGTGACTTTTAATTCACTTTTAATGTTTCTTCATAAAATCACTTCATTAATCAATTAACCTTTTTCCCTCTAAAATGTGATTAATTTGCATTTATGGCTTCTTCGACCACTCAAAGTCACTTTTCATCATCTTATCCTTTATATATTTTCCTCTTGATTCCAATGAGCTATTACAATAAGGTGTTTCTTCACATATTATACCCAAAATGCCATCCTTAGTGAATTTAATTAAAATATGCTCAATAATAACTCAAAATTACGGAAATCATCGAAATGCAACGAAACCAAAAACAAGTTGTGTGGAATGGATCCTGATGATGAAATATGATAAATAATGTGAGTTGGGCCCAATAAAACTCCTCAATACCTCATGAGCTCACTACCACGCCAAACTGGCTACTTTGACAGGCATCACAATCTATAACATAAGTGAATCCAAAAATTGGGACATTACAGTCCTTTCTCGAATATTGATTGTCCTCAAGAAATAATTGGATCAAAGTGTGTATGATGCTAGGGTCTCATATCCACCTATGTGACATGAAGTACTCTTCCCTCAAAATATGGTTCCACAAAGTGCTTGCCATGCAGGCCCCTAGAATGCTCCTAATGAGGAGAGCGATCATGTGTAGTAAATCCTCAATCAACTCCTCAAGAAACTGCTCTGCTCGAATCTCAACTCCATAAACCATTGGACTACCCAACACTCTAATCCCTGGATCCCAAATCAAGATGTGAATTGTAGTGCCATGTAAAGTATAGTCTTATGAGACATCAACACCAAGAATATCCTAAAGACCCCCAACCATTGAAACAAGTAAATATAGTATGTATCCATCAACGAGTCTCTCATCCAAACCAATCTCTAAACTACCACCTCCAGTGGAAACCAGATACCTTGATAACCAAGAAGATGACCTACTCATGTACCTGATCCTCAACCAAGGAGACTCATCCTGCCACATAGTGTCCTCATCTCCATCTGATCTCAAATTCCCCCAACAATGGAAGGAACCAATCATGAACGACCCTGGAACTCTCGTGTGCTCTAGAAGAGCACCAAACCCTGCATCGCATAACTCTGATGGTGCCATACCATATCTTTTGGTGCCTACTAAATTGTGATCCTCCGACTGAAATATACTAATAGCTATGTTGTCTTGTCTGTGATCACTAAACTTGGCCTCTCTTCCAACCGACATTGTTGCCTACGGTGTACCATGCTCCAAAAATATCCCTATGATGTCAGCCCTACTATATATCTCTAGTGCACCAGGGTTGAGAGAAGCTAACATACTCTCACAACTTAGCACTGAAACAAGGGTGGCTAAGGAATCATGTCATGACTCATAATGCTGACATACCAAACATGCCCCCATGTGCCTCATGACATCATCCTCAAGATCCTCCCAAGATAATCTCACTCTGATCTATTGACGAGTCCAGAAATGGCCAATATGTCCAACCATAGGTACATCATGTACGGTCCTAAAAATATCTAGCGCTGCCTGTTGCAACCATACATCCTGCCAACTGACCTCATAGTCCTTATCAAAAGCATTTGTTCTACTCTACTCCTCGTCCTCATCCCAATGAGACTTTGAACCTATATCAACCTCTGAAATATCCTTTGTCCCATGACTGAAGATACTCTCCATCACGCCCAAGGCTTCATCTGAATATCCCAGGTGAACCTCCCCTATCCTGCTACATGTAATGGAGTATCCCCTGTCAAGAGGTCTCTATCTAATAACTATCCATGTCCCATGCAACTGGTTATCTTCCCCAATGTTTTTTTATATAATGAAAGTATCGGGGAAGGATAACATAAATGCCTGCAAATGTATGTAGGACTAGGAAGTATCATATGCGTTGGTCAATCCCAAAGACTTGAACAAAAACTCATCCACCGGTATCCATGGTGAATAGTCTCCTAGACTCCACACCATGAATCTCATGCCATCATGTACAATGGTAGGTGACTCCACATACTGATGATCAATCACACTCCCCCTATCATCACTTAGATGATTGATGCTACTGAGAAGGTAATCTCTCAGATCCATGTGTTGTTGTAACGGAGAGGACCGCTCTCCACATAAATCTCCATGCTCCACCAAGTATGTCTCATGTATACCCATGCAAGCTCTTGTATCCTCCTACATCATCATGTATCTTGAGTGTAATGTTGGGTCAACCTATACATGGATGTCAACTAATCATGGAACACAAATGGATGTGTCCTCATATCTTCCCCGGGCTCTAGAATTCCCATGTGTATTTGTAGGACCAAATGCCTCAGAGGTCCTCAGGAATGGTGGTCCCTGTGATGCATGAACATCCTCAAACATCTCATGGTCACATCTCTCCATAATCATCAATGGTCCTGGGTATCCCTCATGCTCCTCCATCAATTGGTGCTCCTCTATCAAACCACCAACATCCTCTAGTGATGTAGTTGAATTATATATCTGAATCTCTACTGAGATATATATGGTGGATCCCTGACTATCCTCCTCAAGGAGCCCCTCAAATCTGGACTCTGATTCTTGGAGGATTGTCTTTGTGCCTTTCAAGAATCCATGTTTTCTCACCAAATCATGAGTGAGTCGGTCTACCTCAGTCTCCTTCTCCCTTAGTGCCATATGATTCATCTCTACAACCTCCAAAAGGTAATCTTTATCCATAAGTAATTGTTGGTAGTCGTTCCTCATCACAATCACTCTCTCTCTCTGAGTGTATAGAAGTCATCAATGGCGAGCTCCCCATTTGAACTATCATGTGCCATTGTGGCCCTCTAACAATACTCTGCCACCAATGTGTGTGTATCATCAATATGTCCAATGGTTGCCATGATCATGTCCTCTCTAACCCTTAGTTGTCCTGCCAAATACCGTGACTCTTGATCACTGTCCTGTTGAGGTGCGCCTACCTCATGACTCCCACTACTAATGTCAATAGTGGAATCCCCATCAACACACTCCTCAAGAGATAAGGCATTGTATTGCACATTGTCCATTGTGCTACTGAATCCTCATGTATTCCATTGTACATCATCACATATTGTTGCCTCAATCTGAATTGTCTTGTATCATGTGTGTGCAGTTGTATCCTCATGTGCACTCACCCTACTAATATCATCTGCATTTGAATCCCATATAGATGTTTCCATACATGTGATATGGTCATCCCAACCAACAAGCAATGCATCCTCTTCACTGTAGACTGATCCTGGAAGTAAGTATCCCATCGATCTGTCGATCTCCCCAACTTGATCTATCAATGGACTCCCCAAAAGATGTGACTCACTCTCCTCATACTGATAGGTATGTATATGGTCATATGTATCCCAGTCATGCCTCTCCTCCTGGGCTTGTAGATCCACATGTCCCTTGTGTTTAATCACTACACAAGGCTCCTCTACCACAATCGAAATTCCATTGATATCCCCATGCATCGTGTCTAGCATAAGTGAATGAGAAGGTAAGGAATGTGTCATGCTCAACTCCATAGGAGGATCATTATCCCCCATGCATGACCTCATATCAACATCCAAAGGTGGATCACCCAACCTACGACCCTCCTCATGCCTAGGTGATGCCACAGATAGATCCTTATAAGTATCACTACTATGGTGAAGTGTTGAGTCCTCAACATTGTCTGATCGAGAAGCTAAACTACATGTGATATCATCCTAACTCTCCAACTATCCATCAGATGTGCATAAGTTATGGGACTTCTCTAAAGAGGCGTCTAAGGATGCACCCTCATACAGATCCTCCACATCACTTTCATAGTGCACCTCAATGTAATACACTCTCCCTTTACCCCTGAAATTGTGATCTATCTTCCAAGGCTCTTTGCAATTGTATCAAAGTTCCTTGCTCCTACTAGTTGTAGAATCAATCTGTGCTCCCTTCAATCCACTAGCTGGTGGTGATGTATCCACTTTCCTGACTGTTTTGGCTCTATTTTCCTTTACTTTTATTCTCCAATAATTGACTTCTTCAATCTTCTTGACCCATACTACAATATTATCTTAACTACACCTAGGATTTTTGATGGATACAAATTGTTGGAATGTCACATGAGCCCCAAATGTCTCACTAAGAGCTTGATATTCCATATCACAATATATAATCTCCTCTGTAAAATCCATTTCCCCTTCAGGAATACTTGATACAGGATATACCCCACGGCCTCTTCTCTTGGTCATCAGTATTTTATCACAGGCTGGCGAAGGAATTCTCTCTGATACCACTGTAATGTTCCCAAGTGGTTTTGCTTGGAACATTTGAAGTTTGAGTGTTTTCTGGTTGTGGTATTTTGTCAAACAGTTTGTTGATTTGTTTTGTTCTTGAGTTTTCTTATGGTTTATTACATGAAAAAATTGCTTGTGATAGAAATATAAAATAACAACAATAAATAAAGTAGATATAATAGAATGAAGCCACAACTCAGATCTAAATTTATTTATCAAAGATAGAAAACCTCCATACAATAGTAGAGCATATCTGGAATACATATAGAAAAATAATGTGTATGGCTGATAATGGCTCCAAAATACAATAGAAATATAAAGATATGATCTTCCAAGAGCCTCCCCAAGATAAATACCAAAGATCTCCAAGACCCATCTCTTTGCCTTGTTGTAAAGGTTGTCTTGTCTAGCAAAATTGTGCCCTCTCTGGCTGTAGCAAGCTAAGAATTTTGGCCTCCTCTTTTGTAGCCTACAAACCATTGAAATAAATTGTAGATCCATAGATCAATTGATAGTGAACACCTATGATGAATATCCTAGATTTGGGGAGTGATATCACCCTCCAAATCACTAGATCCACTTTGAGCAGTGCGCCCTCCTTAAGGAAATTTGCACAATTGGGAGAAATGGTGAATATGGCATGAAAAAACTCAATAAAATGATGATAAGAGGCACCCTAGTTATTTCTAACACTTCATAAGTGTCACCACTTCCAGATCCAATGTCTACTATCCTCCACGAACTCTTCTTTCATGAACAATGTGCCCTAGCTCTACAAAAAGACTCCAAATATGTGCCCCGCTTCCTCAAACTGCTTCTGAACTGAACTGAAATTGAACTAGAATGGTGAGGGAGGAATATTTCACCTCCTTGGCCAAAATTGGACCAAGATCAGAGGGATATTTCACCTCCTTATTTATCTCTAGGGTTTATTCAGTCAAAACCCTCAAAACCCCCAAGTACCATGAGCTCTCTAGCTAAGAAGTCAAACATCAAAATATCAATCAACATAATGAGAGAATATAAGCCCCTATCTCTCTTTTATACCCATGTTTACCTTTTCTCTCCAATTGACTTTTAATTCACTTTTAATGTTTCTTCATAAAATCACTTTATTAATTAATTAATCTTTTTCCCTCTAAAAAGTGATTATTTTTTCCTTATGGCTTCTCCGTCCACTGAAAGTCACTTTTCATCATCTTATCCTTTAGATATTTTCCTCTCGATTCCAATGAGCTATTACACTAAGGTGTTTCTTCATATATTATTACTAAAATGCCATCCTTAGTGAATTTAATTAAAATATGTTTAGTAATAACTCAAAATTACAGAAATCATCGAAATGCAATGAAACCAACAAGAAGTTGTGCGGAATGGATCATGATGATGAAATATGATAAATAATGTGAGTCAAACCCAATAAAAATCCTCAATACCTCTTGATCTCACTATCACCCCCAACTGGCTACTCTGACACGCATCCCAATTTGTAACATAAGTGAATCCAAAAATGGGGACATTACATAGGGGCTTGATTTCATTGGCTAGTTCCATTATAACTCTAGCAATAGGTTAGTTGGATTTTTATAGGTATAGACTATTTTACCAAATGGGTAGAGGCCATACCAATGAATACTTATTCCAGTTCCAATATTGTTATATTTTTGGAAGAGAACATTGTTACACGATTTGTGGTGCCAAGTGATATTACCACAAATAATGCTAGTGTCTTTCGATCAGTCGAGTTGATGACTTTATGTTCCCAGTACAATATTATGTTGAGACATTTAGCCAATTATTATCTGTAGGGGAATGGATTGACAGATTCTACCAACAAGAATCTTATCCATATCATTAAGAAGGTAGTGGGGGAGAACAAGAGAGCATGGGATGGTTGCCTCAATTTTTCCTTGTGGGCATATTGTATCACAAAAAATCATGTGACTGGTAAAAGTCTATCTGAACTAGTCTATGATTTGGATGTAGTATTACTAGTGAATTTGAGGTTGTTAGTTTATAAAATATTGGATTTCACTAGCAATTAGGAGGCATTGTAGGCTCACATTGATCACCTAGCACAACTTGATGAGAACCAACAGACAGCTTACACACACTTCATTGATTATCAGGGTCAAGTGAAGAAGGTATTTGATCGCAAAGCTAGGGGTAAGTCCTTGAAAATAGGATATTTAGTATTGTCGTGGGACAAAAAGAATGAGAAAGAAGAAGATCATGACAAGTTTGACAATTTGTGTTTGGAACCTATCTTATTGATGCAATTGTTAGTCCCAACACATTATACATTATTGACCTATTAGCACACTTTTTCACCCTCCAATTAGATCTGATAATTAAAAATCAACGATGGAAAAGTGACTAATTCAAGGAGAGAATGCCCCAAATTGTGACAAGCAAACCTCCTCTCCATTCAAGCACCTGGTGCATGCCAACCTCAGGGGGGACTCCCTAGGTACCAGGTTGCTTATTTGGATCTGATTTTCTGCAAAAAAAACAAAAACATAGAAACAAATTTTCCTTGGACAACATGTAAAATCCCCTCCAAGGCATTAGGAAAAGATAGTATAATTTCGCTTGGAAGGACCCTACAATGTTAGCGTGAGAAAGATGAAAGAAATAGAAGAGAAAACCACTTAAAAGACAAATAAATATCACAATAAATGGCTATGAACTATTAATCGAATGCATAAGGAGAGAACACAATACTGACAAGAGTGAAAGCTCAAAAGTAAGCACAACACTTCTTTATTAATGGCCCCCAAAGGAGTGATTACACCACATCATTGTCTTCCTCTTAGCATATCATTTCGCATTGACTCTAACACATCCTCTTAGGGGTGATTCAAAAGATAGATCACCTTGATGGTCATTGGCCTCATTGACGGTCGACTCGCATTCAACAACATTGATCATCATTGGATAACATAGTTACCGACTTAACGAGAACTCTAACCCAAAAAACAAGTATTTTTGGGTCTTAAACACCAAAATCAACCCCCAAATCAAAAAGTCGTCCAATGACACCATTTTTGGAGGGGTGGTTAAAATTGTGACTTGTTTGAAATAGTGGCTTGAGAACCGATACCTTTGTGAACTAAAACCTTAAAATTGACCCTTGGAGCGAAAAGTGATGCTTCCAATAGCACCAATTTTATTTTTGAAGTTAAAATTACGACTTAATTGAAACATTGGTCTTGATAACTAGTACAATTGCAATAAAAACCTTAAAATCAACTCATAGCTTGACAATTGGTACCATTGCAAACAAATACTTCAAAAACATGCTCAATTTCAACCAAAAACATGAAACGCTAAAAAAACATGTTTTAAAAATAAAACATAATTAATTTTTTTATTTACATAAAAACATGTTTTAAAAGAAAATTTAAGTAATTTAAAAAAAAGTTACATGAATAAAATAAACAAATTGAAAAAGAAAACCTCCTAACTAATTTTTTCTTTTTAAGTAATAACATATTCAAACCAAAAAAAATTGCATATAACAATTTATTTTTTAAATAAATAAAATAAAAACAAAAAACAAAAGAAAAAATTAAAATAAAACAAAAAAACAAAATCTAAAATAAATAAATATATTTTTTTTAAAATGGCATAATGTGGGGAAGGGAAATTCCCAAAATCGCCCCTCGTCGTTGTACATGGGTATGTATGGTTAGGTTCTCCTTACAACAGATCAGTCGAAGCATAATGAATTTGACTCCATTTCCTACTGGACAAACACATTGGTCTACATGACGGATTTTCTAGATATCAATTATTTACAGTTGTAGAGTACAAAGATCCTGAGGTTCTCAACATCCTATAGGGGGATCCCATCCCCTTGAGTTGCCAATGTTAAACCCCATATTTGCTTGTGCGACTGGAGGGTTAATATCTAGATAGATTTCATCAAGCTAAGATTAAATGACATATGCATCAGTTTTCACAGTGATCAAAATCCATTTCAAAGGCATGTTCTCCAATTTTGGAGGAAATTGTTATTTTTAGCAGCTTTTCTATTTTCTTGGAGCCAGAGTTTCGAGGTCTGCAGGTCAAATATGATCATATATTATTGTTCCTTCTTAGCTCACAATGCCAATGAGATTTTGCCACGTGACATGCAAGCATTCACAAGACACTACTATTTTTAGTAGTTAGGGTTTCAAGGCTCATATGTCAATTATAAGCATATATTTGGATTCCTTGCAGAAAATTGACTCCGATGAGACTAATTTCATTGATATGTGAGATGCTACAATTTTTAGTAGTACTTATTTTTATGTGTTATATTTGGTAGTGATCTCATAGCAGTGTCCTTCATTTTTCATTTTCCTATTTTTTAGGAGTCACACTGTTATGTTTGGCCTGCCTATATTTAACAGTGTTATTTTTTGGAAGTGTGGATTCTAGACTCTTGGTTCTAGTGAGCAATTACAAATAGAGCCAAACTGAGCAGGTGAAAGTTTCTTAGTGTTCCACGTGGCAGCCACTTCAAGCTTGTCTCATCAAGAAAACCTAAGGCCGCCCTCCTGTGGTATATTTGGTAGTTTGTTAAATTTGGTTTCCTCTCATGACTTCAGTTATATTTTCAATGGATGACTCATTGCCATTTTGGGAATATGAGTCACCTAACTTAATTTGGATGCTTTCCTATTTCTCTTTGCTAACTTTGGAGAACTTTTGTTTTTCACCAAGTCAACCTCTTTGACCAATTTGCATGAGAGGTGGTTAAATTTGATATTTTGACCAGTCAATTGATTTTAGAAATTCTTATTAGAGGAAAATTGACTATTTGAGAAGAGTCATCCTCATCATTCAAATGTGTCATCTAATTTGATATTGAAGTTTGGAAAGTGTGAGGGTGAGATATGTTAAAACGTTTACTTACTTTCCTAAAACATGAATTGGAGGTCAATTTCTTGTGTTATAAATGGAATTTTGAGAGTTCGCAAGAGCCCTATTTTATTTATGAAGAGATCAACCTCTATTTATACTCGCTACCATGGTTTTGGAGATTTTAAAGAGAGGTTGATGATTGGGCAGTCATACATGTGGTTGTAGGATGAGTGTAAGAGGAGTTTATTGATGGGTCTGTGATTTAATCAACAGATAACAATAGTTAAGGAGGCATTGCAACAACCAATATTCAAAGTGCAAATTGAATTGTCACTAAAACAATAGTGAACTAGGAATTGAAGCACTAGTTATTGATTGGTATAGGCCAACAGAGTGTTGCTTTGTGGTAGTTGTCAGCCATTTTATCTTCATTTAGTTGGTTGCAAACCATTCCTCCACTTATTTGTGATTGTTATCAAGCAAATTTAGAGTGGTTCGCTCCCCTAGTATAACATTGGGCTTCTTAGAAATAGCGACATAACAGTTGTTATCGGTGCATGCATTGGATGAGAATATTTAGAATTGTAAGGTTCTATAAGAGAGGATTGAATGGGACAGTATGAGGAAGCTTTTTCATTGAGTACCAACCGACATTATTTTCCTTCTCTTCCATCCTTTCTTTCTTTCATTATTGCCTCCAGTCTATGCAATGCCTACCATGCAACCAGTCTTGTATTTTTTCTTAATGATGCAAACAATGTTTTTCCTAATACATTGATAGAGTTTGACTATGCAATTTCTTTACAGCTCTTCGAATTCAGTGGTTGAATAGTCTTGCTTTATTGCAATGGTGTGGGTGGCCTAAGTTCCTTTATTTTTATTTTGATCACTTAAAGCGCATGTCCATATTTATTTCATCTTTCATAGTTTAGTTGTTGTGAAATGGAATCTCTCGTATTATTTGATTTTTAAAAAATTATTGTGTCCTTGGTTTCTTACATGAATATCATGGACAACCATTATGTCTGTTGATCACTCGTACTAACCACACTGATTGTCTAAGTGTTCATAGTGTATTAACATTAGGGACACCCCCTTGTGACTAGAGAAACACCAGTCCAAACAAAGGAGTAATTAGTAGTGACCTTGGGCTAATTACTCATAATTGTCTCTTAGGTTTTCACAGAGAAGATCTAGGAGATAACACTACCCCATTGGAAGGGTTTTATAAAAGGAGCTTCTTCCTCTTGAATCCTTTGTTGCTTTATACATGGTGGAATTTTCTTGTATCTAACATCTTCTTGAATGGGTGCTACATTAATACTTTATTATGTAGGGCATACCCTAATGGAATAGTTTTGATGTGGCACTTTTAAGGCCCTCCTAGTATTCATTTACTTTCACTTTCGGCAATGTTAAGCTCTTCTTGTGGCATGAATATGTAGCCCTTGTAGTATTAACCCTTTATTGAGCTTGCCCTTATTTGGATTGGCACTAATCTCTTGATCCCTCCATTATTTTACCACTTAACTATAAAAAAAACATTTTTTCTAGAGCTATCTCTTCACATCACCTTTGAGCTTCATTGTTATAACACTAGTAATCATATTTCCTGGGGATACTCCCTTAGAGCCGAAGGAGAGTCGGCCTAAAGTGAGAGGATAAGTTGATTAGGTGACAGTGGCAACTATCCTAGTAGTTCCCTCTCATGTTGCACCTTGTGGATTAAGGCTTTATCATTAAGTGCTTGTTGGGGAGGTAATATATAGCTTGAATAGAATGGTCACACAAACCACCCAATACTCCAAACTCCTCAATAATTTGAACTCTCTGATAATTTGAACTACCCCCAAAAACCTTCCAACTCTCTCTCTCTCTCCTCTGCACGGTTGAAAAAAGCATGGCATAAAATTGCATGTGAGTGAGAAACCATGTGTCCTCATGGAAAGTATATGTTTATCCTGTCTTATAACTAATCCCAAGGATTAAGGAATACTAATTAAGAAAGGTTAAGGATCTAATCTTATCAATAAAATAATATTATCTTTCTTTATAACCCTGAGTCCTTTTATTTTCCCTCATGTGGAGTCATATCACCCCATTCTTTTGTCCTACTCCTGCAATATGTGTTGTATTTTTTTATTATCATTCAATGTACAATTTTACATATTATATCATTCGACTTTTATACTTTCATCATATACATACACAATATTGATCTAGGAATCAAAATCGGGATATTAAATCAACCCTAGATCAAATTCGACCTCTCTTGGATATGTGTGCATGCACTTGGTGTGTATGGGATCCTCTCTCACGTGGTCAATCTTCCATAAGTCATAAGTCAAGATTTAGGTAGATAAGTCAATCATGGTTTTCAAGGAGATTTGAACCACCAACGCCTCCTCATGTATGCATCCTCCTTACTCAAAACTCACCTAATATTCATGGCTACAGTGAACGAAGCAATGGTAATAGATCATGTTGGCTCACAATTTCTCTCAAAGCACCATTGCCACCTTTGGTTCCCAGATCCGTGGGCATTCCACACTTGTAGCCCCCACATAAAAATACTTATTTTCTAATATGTTTTTTGCTTCGATGCCATTGGTTTGTGCTTCTAAGTGCCTCATTTCATTTGATGGCGAACTTGGCTTGTATTTGTCCATATCTATTAATGCTCCTTTTTTCCGAGGTGCATTTTTCAATTGCCAACATCCTCATTGTTTGGATCAAAAGTGTCTTTGGAGTTGTTGATGTGAATACTCTACAATGTCCAATGCAGACCCTCTATATTCAAGCTTAATGTTTTTTGCTCTTTTTAGTTTGTTGCTATGTTGTTTGCAACTTGCCTATGATGACAAATATAGTACATGGTTTATGTATTTAGGAGACTAGGGATCTATTTCATTAGCTATTGTATTTTGCAAACAAACAAACTATCATTTTCTTGTAAAAGAGGTTTGGTTTTTTTTTTTCGGTCATCGACATATTTGTTTACCAATTTATTGTATTTTAGAGGTTATTGACAATGTATTAGCCATAAATCTTCATTGGAGCCTCCATTTTCTGTCCCATTTGAGGCATTGCAAAGAGCATTCCACTCTCTTTCCACCAAGTGGTTGCACACCACATTTGTTTGCATCTTTGAGATCCTTGTTTTTCTCACATTTGGACACCTATTGTTTTAGATAGTTTATTGACAACCATTGTGGTATTTGCTTCTCTTTTTTGAAGCACTTTGTCTAGTTTTTTATGCTAGCACCACTTTTTGCTTGAAGCATTATTGTTGTCATCATCTACTACAACGTTTTTCAAATTCAGCACAATCATTGGAGCCATTTGTTGATATGCGACACCTTTTTGTCATATCACGCTTCGCTTCCACTGGCTTTTCATCTTCTAGAGACTATCTATTAGCTCCATTGTGGGACTTCAACCACCTTTCATGTTCATCTACATGTTTTATTTTATGTTGTAGAATAAATGTGTTGATTCCTCACTTATACATGGATACGTATCATGGCTTTGTTTGTTGGGACCCATATCGAGGATTGTTGTCCGTGATAGCCTTTATTTTTGGTACCTCTCTTTTTTCATCTTTCAACATGTTGTCCAAGTGCATTTTGGGCCACCCATGCAAATATTCTTAGAGTTTCACAAGGTGTTGGTCTCCGTGATCATGCATATCTTTGTCTTGCAAGGCTTGGAGCTAGCAACTTTGGAGCATTTATTTCTTGGTCACTTGGCGTCGTCATCACGTTTAGCATGTACCCCCATACTTTTACAATCATCTTATATGGCATCCATTGCCATCATCTATGTCCACTCAATTCAACATTGTGGGGGGATGGTGTGGAATGTTTCCTCAAGTGATTCTTTATGATTTACCATTTTGTTTGAGATCAACTTTTCTTCAGAGTGAGCCTCGTATAGAGTGTTGCTTTATATTTTGCATTGATGGTTGCAGCGGCCAACTACCCATGCACTCCAGCGAGATGGATTGGCATCCACAAGAACACTTGGCTTATGATGATTTTTCTCAGTTCTACATGATTACTTGATCAAGCCTGTGTCAAGACTCATTTTAGAGGATCAATCCCTTTTTCATTCTTCCCTGTTAGGAAATTATACTTCCATACTAAACCTAATAGAAGAGAGGAAGACATATTTAAGCTAGAAAACAAATGACAAAGCAAACACACAGTACACAAATTTTACCCTAGAAACCCAAATGGAAAAACCAACATTCCTTGAGCATCTTTCTCTTTTGTTGTCTTACTCATTCAGAATAAAAGGTTACTTGCCTAACCTTGGTCTACACCTAAGACACAATCAACATGATACCCTCTTGCTTTACACAAGAACAACCATGTAGCCAATTCGGCTTACATCTACAAAACCAACAACCTACTGCTAAAAGACTAGCATGACGAACCAAGATTGATCAACTTAATATGATTACAACGCGCCTTATTTATAGGCTTTACAATATGAAAAACCCTAAAGAAAGGCGCCCAAAAATGGTTACAGATCCACACAAGATCATTGGCAAGAAATCTCATGAATTTCGAGATTTTGTTACAGTGGACTACTAGTCGGATTACCAATCGACCTTCATTCAATCTTCAGTCGGTTGCCACACGACCACCTTTCGACCTCTTGTCGGTTGACCTCTTCGACTTGTTTTTTATTACTTCGACTTCGAATTTTCCCGGTCGATTCACCTCGACCTTCAACTTTCACTCCCAAACGATCCACCTCGACTAGACTTTCACTAAAAAGAATATAACAACCCAACATTCTCCCACTTGTTGTCTTCTCTCTTGAACCGGGAGTTTCCTGGACTTTTGTTCACAGACCCAAAGAAGCAATGCACATTGCCTCTCTGCACGAAGAGAACTTCAAAACACTCACATACTTGGTCCCTTTAATGGGAGGACCACACTCGCCTTTAGGCCAAAACATTCCCCCTGCTTTGGCTCAGTATTGGACTCAACTTTTGCAAAATGTTCCTCAAAATCCTAGGGGGCAACCAACTATCCCTACTCAGGGCCAACCGTATCCAGGGGTGACTAATCCTATTTGGGGTTCGTTTCCGTCTACTCAACCCCAGGTCCCTACCCAAACTCAAGGTCAAAATCCTTGGGGTTACTACCCGATTCTCCCA
>ML788599.1:52468-63197 GCA_009831015.1 Picea engelmannii
TTCTTGGGATAATCTATTCAGCAAAGAGTTTGTTGAGAAGCTGGGAGCGATTATTATAAAACTTCACAGGAAAAGGGCCGAATACAAAAGCCAGATGGAAAAACAATCTGTCCCATAGGCTATTTTTAGCCTCGTGGACGTTAAAAATTATTTCTTTCTTTCTTTCTATACTTTTGGTTCTTTCTTTACTCCATTCCCCATAAAACTTACTGTTCTACCCGGCAACAATTTTTAAAGCATTCAATGTATTTTGCATCAAATTCTGATCTCTGGGATCATGACAAAATTATAATATTTGGGCTCAAATCAGCGTTTCGTAAGACTAGTATCAAATTTAGAAGGGAAAAAGAACAAGGTATTTGAAGTTTTCCACAAATGCCCAGATAGAAACAGTGCCAATGTTATACTACGCTTACAAGAAATCTACTCCAGAATTTAAGTTTACAGAATGAAGAACTTCTTTCAATACTAACACTGCTTTCCCTTCCCTCTCAACGCTTCACACTCAGTACAACATTTCTGCCTCCGAGCTTCAAAAGAGAATCCAAATCAAATGTTAGTTATTCAATATACCATAGCACAATAATATTATATTCGGATTTAGAAAGGCATCATTTATTCCTGCTTCGGTTTGTCTCTGTCCATATGTCCTGCAAGCATATTTACATAAAATCAAATATCCAAATCTGTACAGACATCTATCTTATATTTTACAGTACCAGGTGGTGACAATCGTCACTTCAGGCCCACATCAATACCTGGTGAACTGTAAGCAGTATTAATATGCATAAGTTGCTAACTTTCAACCCGTGCATGCCAACTGAGCACTGCAGGAACCTCTGGAATGAAATCTCCTTGAAAGGACTCCAAGAATAAATAAGTAGAGACCAAAATGTCTGTTCCCCTCGGCCACCAAGTAGGGCAGTGGAAAACAATGTGCTTCACAAGGGTAGAAACCTTTGAAGTTTGAACAAATGATCTGCAAGCCTATGAAGCTGCAGGACGATTCATGGGGGTCATGTCAATTGGGTAGCTGCCCAGTACTCGGAGGAATGTTGCAAACTCCTGTGAAGGCAAAGCAATATCTTAATTTCCATTTACCACTCAAGATTACATGCTGTTTTAGTAAACCTAAATTTCTGGATAGAATTTTGGCATCTCTCTCTCATTTCAACAATAAGTTCCCAAGGAAAGTTTTAAACCTTTGATATAAAAGAACACAGCAATTTGACGACCCATAAAATCTCAAAACAACATTGGAAGCAATAAATTAGCCATGATGATTTCCATTTCTCTGCACAGCAGGAATTTGGTGAAAAGCAAAGATGGAAGACAATTCTCCAAGAAATAGAAATGAATATCCAATGAACATCCAGAGTGTTGGATTTGGTTTACAAGTTAAGCAAATATCAACTATCAAATCTATGCCATTTCCAAAGCTCACCTAAAATGGGTTTTGTGCACTAGTTTAGGGTCAAACAGCATTCAATTAATGAATTGCTCTGATTTGACATCTAGGAATATCACCTTGGCACCTTCATATGTAACTTTAAGACAATCTACTTCTTAAAAAGAGAAGCATGTTTCATGGCATTGATTTTACTTCTGATGCCTACCTTTCCCTAAATATTCTTTATCCTTTGGAAGAGAACACAGGAAAAATGAACACTCTGGAGAAATATTTCAGGAAAGGAAAAATCCAACTCAAACAGTAGCTGCAAGAATACTACTCATGCCATGCCAATGTCACAAAGAGCGGTACTCTGACAATGTCCTATTATTCCAGAGCAAATTTCAAGAATTGATTATCTTTGTGAGTTGTTATATTGGCCATCTTCCCTTCAGTGTGGTTTAGCTGTTCTGCATCAGGGTCTAAGATTATAACTTTCTTATCTTGAAAAACTGGACTGTCCTCTTCTCTTCTCTTGATTGATGCAGACCATTGAGTTAAAAAATGGAATGCTCTCAAGTTTTAGGAAATAGAAATAGACCATTTAACTATCCAAGGTAGAGATCACAAAGCAAATTTGGATGAAGAGAACAAACTTGAGATCACTCTCAGTCGAATGTTTTAGACATTGGAAGAGATAAAATATCAACCTTCATGAGCCTTAATAAGCATTTTCAAATCCAATAAAGAACTATAGTACAACTGACCCACATAATAATATACTTGAATTATCATCAGTGTGTTCAACCTTATATCCCACAACGAGTTGACACAGGTTAATAAGAGAGAAAATTACAATAAGATTTATCATTTATCAGCTATCTCACCCTGGAACAACTCCCTCAAAAGATGGATTAACAACACTTTACCTGTAGGTGACCCAATGCATGTTGTGCTCGTAGATCAGCCATAGAGGCTTCAAAGTCAATGTAGAAGAGATAGTCAAAGTATCTGCTATAAGATACAATCTATAAGAATTAATGCAATCCCAAGAATCGCCATTCCAAAACTGAACAACTTTATATGACATCAAATTGTTCCCATAATGAACTATGAATAATTGAACATTTGGCAGCACAAGAGGGAGATGAACCCATTTTTTGGAAACCATTGCACTGGAACTAACCCAAGTTACCAACTAATCCTTATGCCTTCAACACATAGGTGGGAACAATTAAAGTTAATGATTTTAAATGCTTAAAAGTTAAATCAATCAGACACCAATACTCACTTTGCAGTCCCACAGCTGCTATCATCAAGCACCCTCAATGGCCGCTTTCTCTGGGGTCTACCTTCAATCTGCTATGGATTAAGAGAATTTAATAAAGCCATAGTCTAATCAACATCCAGCTCTAGAATGTCAAAGCTGAACAAACAAGACAAGCTGTAGTATGATTAGAAATAGCACTCTTAGAGGAGCATATTCAGTCCATAAGAAAATCAGGTAATGTCATCCATTAAGTGTACATTACCTTGGTTAAATTGATATTTCTCAGAGCAAATACAGCAAGTGCCTTGAAAATCGCCCCAGGTCTGTCCTCGACAGTGAATACAATGCTTGTCTGCCAAGCAAAGCAAACAACCATTAATTTTGCATTTGTAATAATTGCAAGAAATGAATCCTCTGCTTAAAAAAAAAACTTTAACTCACTAGAATAAAATACCTTGAAAGGTCTGTCAGTTCGTGGAATTATTGGATCCCTGGCTAACATTAAGAAGCGAGTAACATTGTAAAAATCATCCTGCACTGACAATATGCTATTAGATCAAAGTCAAGCATCCATATCAATATTTCAGTTATGGCCACAAAAGGTATCATACCTTGTTATGTTCACCAAGAAGACTTTCTACGAAACAGTTTATTATGAATTAAAAAGGGCCTTTTTGAATAAAAATTAGAAAATTGAGAGAACTCGTGCCTGAATCCCATTTAAAAGAATATCAAGGCCATAAATCTCTGCAGCTCGAGCACTTGCAACAGCTCCTGTATCTCTGTGATTATGGGTGGCTATAAACTGCAATTCAACCAATGACGCCAGATCAAGAGATTGATAAGGCAGAGGAAAATGATCTCAAACATTGAAAACAAATCAGATTGGAAACCAACCTTAGCAGCACTTGCTGTGTCATCCACATTTTCTAGTGCAACACCCAACTCACTCAATGCCTTCTCGCATTGAGCAAGAGCCTGCCAGTATACACTTTCAGATATGAATTTGATGAGAAAGTTTGCAAATGCTTTTATTTTACTAAAGACACAAATCTCACCTGGGGATGACTCACAACACGTCTAATATCTTCCTTCTTCACACCGGACAGTCCAAGAAGGCAATGTTGGACAGGCAGCTGCACTTCACCCACTATATGCAAATTGTGACAAAGTAGCAAATCATAGTTGCGGTGAATGCTGCCAACAAGAGAATTCTCTATGGGAAGAACTGCTCTGTCAACTATCCACAGTTCAACTGCCTGCATTTGGGTAGCAAACTGATTTAGTAACATGAATAGAATTTGGGTTTCTCCGATCCGTATACATTGTACATCAATGCAGTCACAGCCTATACCTGGAATGCAGCTTCAAACTGTTCACAAGGAACTGTCTCACACTGTGGATAGGCTTTCAAAGCTGCAACCTCACTATATGCTCCTGGAACACCCTGAAAGAAATGGCTCCAAAGACAAATGACAATAAGAAAAAAGGCATTTTGTAATGAAGCAGGACTAGAAAATGCATATCAGAAGACTACCTTACCTGATAGGCTACACGAACTTGTGAACCATGGCATGGTAAAGGAGCTAGATCTGTTAGAGATAAAGGCCCTGAAGAAAAACGGTATGCAGCAGATATTGTGAGTTGGATAACAAATGAGTAGCTTTCCAACAAAAAAAAATTTGTGAAACTGCTTGAACATTATGAGACAAATGGAAATTGCAAGTTATTCAGTAGAGAGATTTAATAAGAGTGATTTAGAATCAGTATATAAATTTTTGAGCTAGAAACTCAGCTTAACCAGACACAAACACAGGATGTATGTGTTAAAGTCGCCTCAGTGGCTCTGCATCATAACAGTGGAGAATGGATAAATGTTTTGACTTGCAAATTATGTGGCCCACTAAATTAAATCATGTGTTATAATTAAATCCATGGTTCTCATGAAATCGTGAAAACATTGAAAGGCTAGAATATCCGCTCCTGCTTCTTGTTGACCAAAAGTTTATGCTAAATTATTAAATCAGGGGGAAATTATAATGTTTTTTTCAATATGCTTCTAATTTTTTATTAACATAACAATATATCTATGGAGCATATCACAAACAAGAATAAATAGTGAAAGGATAGATCACCCTCAATGGGACATAATTTATAAAGGGGCATTAAAACAAGATCCCCTTGAAGTATCGAAACAAAATATCAAGGTGGGGCATTAAAAACAAAATCCCCATCAAGATCAAACCACGACTAACTAATCATTGACCTTGGGCCACAAAAAGATCAGCATTAAAACATCAATGTCTGCCAGGAGAAGCACAAAGTATCATAATCAATCAGAAAAGCTCAACCACATGGAGCTGTCGCTGCTGCAGGATTCAAGGGGTGGTCGTCATTGGTCGTTGAGGGCCAACTTGGTGCAGGGGTGATTTGGACAAAGATAACCCCTGACTACAACACACACAGAGCTCACTGGAAGCTCATAAACAAATTCATGCATGCACACACAAAGAAATAAAACATAACAGGTTTCCTTTTTATTATTAATACCCTGGAAATGGTACTTACAGCGCACACATCCTCTAAGGGATCTTGCTACTACAGAAAGTAAACAAAAACAACAATTAAACAACAGGACCAAGACCTTTCTTACAAGATACCCACCAGTCTAAGTCTCAGTTGGGCTCACATTCACTATGCAAAATAGCTGTCAATGGCTCCTTTTAAAGCCAGGAATTACGGGTTACCTGGTTTTCTGCACTTTCTCCACAATTCTACCCAGCAAGCTAAGCTGGAATTGTGTTCCTCCTTTCTCTGTTCTCTTCTGTTTCGTTTTTCTGCTTTCCTTTTTCTCCATCGGAACAACCTCACACAGTTCTATCCAACAAGCTCTCCTCTATAGTGGTTCTCCCCAGCCAAGAATGCTGGAACCATCACCTTCTTCTTCAAACCTTCAGGCTCTTTTTCCTCTCTTCTCTCTTCCTCTGTTTTTCTACTTCATAGCAGCCTTCTCTTCTCCTCCATCTCCTCTTCTTATCCTCTGTCTCCTCTTCCTCTCCTTCCTGCTCTTCTATGTGAGCTGTACTTTTCAATGAGAGAACCATCCCCTTAACAAGTGGACTCCCCCTATGCCTTTGTGCCCCCTCCCTTTCATAATTCTCAAAGGCCACCAAAAATCACAATGACCTCTTCCAATAAAGGCACAGCAAGTGGGTCCTTCAACCAACCTCTTGAATGCTAATTAAATGCCAAGAGGAAATGAGTTTTACTGCCTTGAACCTGCCACACGCATGTCACGTGGAGGAATGGTGCTTGGGCCCCCCTTTACACTACATAAACCCAAGATCGAACAAGAACCGTTGGATGGAGGAAGGATCCAACGGTCCAACAGTCTACCAGTGGGTAAGGGGGTGACGTCACCCTCAAAGACCCAACTTCCGCAGCGATCTAGGCCATCAAATCCGAGGGTGAATCAATGGAGGAGGATGCACCTGTATCAAACTACTTGGGTAAGAGAAAAGCATGAACACATGCTGAGGTCACACTCTACTACTAAAACTCTGCCACTGCTCCCTCAAGGCACATGCACATAGGCAAATTTTTTCCTCTTTCGCTTCTTCCTTTGACTCCACGACTCAAACCATTCTTGGTTCTGTGCTTTGCTTCTATAGGCTTTTCCATGGCTCCTCAAGCCCTTCTCTATTGCAAATAAATTTCTCATGGCACAAAATGGCTCCATATCCAACTTTGCACAATCCCTTGTACCTTTTATCTTTCTACTCACACTAGAAAGCGCAATGACCTCTTCTTCGTGGGCAACTAACACGAGAACCATTTCCTCTTAATGTTGCCTAGACACAATAAGGTTGTTGACTCTCTTCGTCTCCCTCTTTGGCATAATTCCCACCAATGACCCTCTTCCACTTCACCATCTGTTGGCAGCGTCCTTCTTCCTCAATGTTCCAAGGCACAAGAACCCCTTCAGTGTGCTCCTTTCCCAAACTTCCTTGCATACACATAGCTGCAAGGTTTTCTTCCATCACATCTTCCTCCTTCAATGTGCAATTAGTCACGTGCACAACCAAATCTGCTTGCATGCTAGTCGCAAGTTCTTCTTCCTCATCCTCTTCCTCAAGCATGCATTTAATGACATGCTCATCATCCTCTCCAACTACCTCTGCATGAACATGAGTATTTTTCTACTTCTGCTAATTTTGAACTGAACTTGCTTGCATCATGTTTCTTTTTTTCTTTTCTCATGGTGTTTAGAAACCTTGGCACTCAATCGTGGTGCCCCTCCACATCTCTTCCAGCCTCAATGTTGTTGTTTATCCCTACACACTCATAAACAAATAGTTGTCAAATAAAACAAGGGCTCCCACTGGACCCTCTTCTTTCTCTTCTACAACTTTGACTACTTTATTTGCAACTCCTAGGGTTTCCTTCTCTTCTATTGCTCGTGTTGTTACTATGGTGGCATCACTATCCTCATGTCCATCATCCATATGGACTTTCCTGTTATCACACAAATTGTAGGTTGGGAAAAGCCCGACCCAAACCACAAAAGTGTGACAACTACGGGAGTATCTACCCACTGTCACCTTAGGTAGACACTCCCCTCGCTTTAGTGATGATAAATCACCACAAGGGGGGAATCCCAGTGACCCTAGGGGGATTGAGATGGAAAGTGAGAAGATGATGGTGAACACCCCTATAGGTCATATTTGGAGAAGGATAAAGGCTTGGAGAAGAGTCTTGTTGATGAAGGATGGTTGCCAAAGTATGGTGTACCAGCAAGACAATGTTAAACCTGCCCGGGACAAGACACAAGATAGATATACAAGCCTTGAATCAAAGGGGAACGAGCAAGAAACCTTGCTGTTCTAAAATTGCAGCAGAACAGAAATATATATATCAGCAATGTAAGATGTCAATAGCTGCAAAATTAACCATGCAAAACACCAAATAATTATTGGGAAATCAAACACTAAACATGTTGGTAATATCCCAATACTTTGACACAAGTTTTGATGGTGAAAGAGGCCTGCAAAATGATGTTATCAGCAATATTTAGGGGCATCCTTGTGGCTGTAGCAAAATTTTGCTACAGCAGCAAGTTTTAGCCACTGAAATCAGCAATATAAATGTCAATAGCTGCAAAATTAACCATGCAAAACACCAAATAATTATTGGCAAATCAAGCACTAAACATGTTGGTAATATCCCAATACTTAGACACAAGTTTTGATGGTGAAAGAGGCCTGCAAAATGATGTTATCAGCAATATTTAGGGTTATCCTTGTGGCTGTAGCAAAATTTTGCTACAGAAGCAAGTTTTAGCCACTGAAATTCACAAGAAAAGCACTTAAATAATAGCCCTTGACAAGAAGAATAGTTAGCACTATTTACTTGCAACTTTCAGCATTAGAAAGAGTGACCAAAGATGATTAAAGAGTGATTTGCTGCAGCACTAATGGTTGTAGCTTTAAGTTATAACAGAAATAAGAATTACTTGGCTAAAGAGGACGCCTTAGAGGCTCAAGCAAGCTTATAGCAGTGTTGCAAGGAGCNCCCCCCCCCCCCCCGCTCTTAGGCTCGGAACCGCACTTCGAGAGGGAGCGTACAGGGAGTGCGCTCCGACTAGTTTTGTGACGCTCATGGAGCCTGGGAGAATGCTCCCAAAAATGGGAGTGCACTCCGACCAGTTTTGTGACGCTCATGGAGCCTGGGAGAACGCTCCTTGAACGCTCCCTGGGCACTCCTTGGACGCTCCCTAATGGTAATGTAAAAGTGACACTTTGTAATGTCCCCACTTTGGGACATCATTGCATTTCAGGGTGTTATAATGACCAAAGCAACCAGATGGATGTTATAGCGAGTACAGTGACTATTGAGGTATATTTTGGGGACCGGCTTGCATCTCTCATCTTATTTCATCATTATGATCCACTCCGCACAGATTGGCTTTGGTTCCATTGCATTCCGACGATTTCCATGATTTTGAGTATTTTGAGCTATAGGTTGATTAAATTCACTGAAGAAGTCATTTTGGGCACAATACTTGGAGGAACCTCTCAGTGTAATAGCTCATTGGAATCGGGAGGAACAACACTACAAGATAGGATGATGAGAAGTGACTTTTAGTGGCCAGGGAAGCCACAAGGAGAGATAAGGTGCTTTTCAAAGGTAAAAAGGTTAATTAATTAATTAGAGTGATGTAATTAATTAATTAACAATTAAGAAAATGAAAGTCACTTTGGAGGGACAAGGTGAGAAGGAAGTATAAAGGAGAGGCAAGGGCCTCTATTCTCTCATTCATGTATGATTATCTTTTGATATCTAGCTTCTAGCTAGTGAGCCCACACCTTGGGGGTTTTGAGGGTTTTGACTTAACAAACCCTAGAGGATGATTCGGTGGTGAAAGATTCTACCTAGCTTGTCCCAAGCTTGGTCTTGGGGATGCAATACTCCCCCACACCATTCTAGTTCAGATCTACTCAGTTCCAGGAGAGTTCTACACCAGTTATAGGTACAGGAAGAGAGAGGGCACACCATTGGGGGTTTCCAGCAAGGGGGGCGCACCATCCATTGAAGGAAGGTTCGTTGTAGGAGTTTGAGAGGGCTCTTGGAGATTTGAGCACTCGGGTTTTACTTGTAGGGCCTTGGCCATGATTTCTACTACCTTTTGAGAGAGTTTTATGGCCCAGATGATTACCTAGAGCATTGGGGCGAATTGGAGAGAAGGAGGGCATTTTTTAGATTCACATCTATTCATTTTGGAGGGGTTATACTTCAGATCGGGTCCTGAGACTTCACCTAGTGACTTGCAGTGTCCCGATCTATCCTTCTAGGGAGTTTTAGAGCATTTGGAGGCCTCCTTCATCAGGACCGAAACTGTAGGGTTTGGCAGTATTCAGGAGGACGTAGCCCTACTTGGGGATCCAGCATTTGGAGGAGCACCCGTTGGTATTTCGGTCTGATATTTCAGGAGGGGATTCTACTCACCCCGATCTACAGTTTGACATCTTCTTCGGAGTTTTTTGATCCATCGGATATTTTAATGACTATGGTTGAGTTTTAATTTTACATGCGTTAATTATCCAATTAAGAAGCTTAATGAAAGAATGAGGAAAGAAGAGGAATTATGACAGCCATATACACATATGCAGATCTGAAATGAAGTAATAAACAACAAACCATAACACGAGGATTGATAACGGAGTTCGGCACAACGTTGCCTACGTCTCCGGGCCATTGTCTCTGTGGGGGAGGCTTCTTTATTTCTGTTCAAAAGCTCAAAAGTACATCGCAGCAGTGCCAATTGGCTACAAGACTGATCTGGTCATGTTCTTCCATATCTCTAGAACCCTGCAAAGAAAACGGCATGCAAACGGATGTCTGGAGCTCCCAGAAATGGCCCCCAAGCATCTGCTCCTCAATAGCTTCCCTGCATAAAAATGGCTTTGGCTTGGCTTCCCTTCAGCATAACTCTGCTCTGACTGTCCTCCATGGCCTCAATCAGGCCTGGTTTATATAGATCTGAAGTTGGTTATCCATCCCCAACTTCCTCCCAAAATTTGGGCTCCAAAAATGCCCAGTATCTCCCAAAAATGGAGAAAATCCATTAAAACAGGCTTAAAATCATTTAAAAATCCAAAACATAGTAAAAAAACCACTTTTTGAATAAAAATAGGGCGCAGCCCCCAAAACACACGCACTCCTAGTCATATCGAGCCATGTGGCCGAGCGCTAGCCCCTCGAGCTATGCGCTAGCCCTTCCCTCGCGCTCTAGCTCCTGGTTTTTGGCGTGTTCTATGGAACCACGAGCTAACTACTATAACTGCGCCCCCTATTTGGAATATGTTCCAGGTCATATGGTACCCGCCCGTGAACCGGGGGCCAAGACCCATCCGCCAAACTCTGCGCACGTTAAACCCCCCACGCTTGTGGTCATGTGTAATGTATATTGAAGCCCCATCCCTTTCCGCTTCCAACGAAACCTTTGAACAAACTCAAATAGTTTCTTTGCCGTATAGATAATAAGAAACACTCGTCGGCCGAGCGATTAG
>ML788599.1:77578-92342 GCA_009831015.1 Picea engelmannii
TGAAACAATATGGCATTCAATGCAACAAATCAGTACTTCATTCAATTAATGCCTTTAATCACCATTCAATTGCTTATAAAGAAAACGTTTAGCTGCACCAATGATATTATAGCTAAAGATGACGGCAGCAATAGGTTAGTTAGGTTAGTTCCTAGGCTAGGCTTAGTAGTTAGGGTTTGATTCAAGGTTTTGAAGATGATTGTCATCAAGTTCACTTCAAAGCAAGAGGTCTTTAGATCAGTGCCTTAGGGTTAATGTAGTCAAAAGTGAAGGACGCAAGAGTTGAAGGATCAGGATAGTACGGCTAAGGACTAGAGGGAGAAGCTTTGAGGTGTTGCTAAGGCAAGGCCTCAAAGTCAAAACCCTAGGGGAGAGAGGCTCACCTTGGTGTAGGGGAACTAGGCCTTGGTGCTCTCTCCTCCTTAACTCAATGGCAATCACGGCTAGCTGAAGAAATAGCATAAACCAAGACAAGAGGGTTTGATGAAGCAAAGTGTTGCTACAACAAGGCTCTACCAGCAAACCCTAGAAAAATCGGCCCAAAGTGTAGAAGGCCTAGGTTTTAAGGCCCCTCCTTCTTCTCAGCTTGTAAATAGTAACGGCTAGCAAAAAAGAAGAAAGAATGAGAGTGTAACTACGACTAGGCTCTCTCCTTCTTCAAACAATGGCTGAAAAATCTCTCAATGGGGACATGAGACAAGGGCCTACTTGTGTGCTTGTCACCTAGGGTTTATTTAGCAAAATTATAAATATATGCAAGAAATAAGTAATGCAACCATTCAATCAAGAAGTTTTGCAGAAAAATACTTACATATCACCAAGAAAAAGCATAGCAAACCCTAGTTGTAACACCTTCCATTAAGAGAAACACCAAAATATGCCAAGAAAGCCTTCCTTCAACAAGTGTGCCTCACAAATTCAGTTAAATAACCCAAGTCTAGCGCAAATTTCAGACCTCACTAACGAGTGAGTGAGAGATCATGAAAAAATGAAGGTAAAAATCCTTCATTTATACAATACCATGACCTAATTTTACATTTTAGGTCATGAAAAAGGCCGACAAGGCCAAAATACTAAATCATATTGTTTTTATATTAAAATGTCAAATTAAAAAGCTAAAAAGAGACATCAAGCCCCTCTAAGGGAGACGTTAGCCCCTTCTAGGGCAAATGGGGCATCCTGGAGCAAAACGTTACCCCTCCTTGGGCTTCTCCAACCTACCACACATGCCAATACTGCCCAGTCTGCCTCCCAAGATGTCCATAAGGCTGGATGACGTCATGGTCATCATGGCTGACGTCCTAGGCCTTCCAAGGCCAACGTTCCACTGAAAAAAGGGCCAATCCCCCTAGGTCAAGCTCTGTCAGGGTGCCTCTGGTGGAACGTCCTCCTCTTCTCCGATGCAAAGCCCCTGATCCATCTCTGTCCTATCTCTGCCCCCTGATGGGGTCTCAGCATCCATCTGATGGGCTCTTCAGTCCTATGGAGGTCCGAACTGATCATCTCCCCATGTGTACCAGTCCAAAATGGTACCTGTCCATCGGGCATGATCCTGCACATCAACAATTACACCCTCCATGGGCTCATCAATCACAGGGATCATAGCAATGTCAATCACATCTCATCATCAATATTATCAAACATGTGCATAAAATCCCTAATACATCAGTTAAAAGCTCAAAGACATTACACAAGCCTGCAGTAAAAGTTTGGAGAAAAGGACAAGGCGTCCTATTGGGCTAGCGTCCAATGGAAAAGGAAAGTTCCCGGAAGAGACCTCATCCAAGCCATGTAAGTGGGTGATGTGGTCAAGGGATGTCGAAGCATCTGGGTGCAATGAGGGCCAAGGATGCAAAAATGTTACCTGTGGGTGCCTTTATATAAGGCGAGTTGTACCTATCCTAGATGCATTTTTTCCAAGCCCATTCTTGCCTTTTATTCTTTATTCTTTTATTCTTTATTGCTTTTTGTTCAAGAGCTAATCAGGGGACACTGTCCTGGCATGGTGACCAATGGTGACAGCGTTACCCACAAGTACTTTCACATAAATGAGAAGGTTGGCTCGTGATGAGACCCCCTTTCCCTTGGCCATGCAACCAAGAGTCACTACTCTGGCGTGGTAACCAGCTGGTGGTAATGTTATACTGCTAAGTACCCATGGACCTAATAGGTTGGCTCGTGATGAGACCCCCTACCCTCTGATCAGGTCTTGTTTTATTATTTTTCCAGGTCCCTCTTGTTTCTTGCTGAGAAGCCTTTTATTGCTTTCTCGGGGATCCCTGGGCGAAGCATCTCGAGGTTTTATTCTTAGGCTTTTATCTTTTACCAATTGCTTTTACCTTCTGGGCCTTTAGCCCCTTCTTCCCACAAGGTAAGGTGCAATCCTGCAAATAGGTCAACCCAGTGCCCGGATAAGTGGAATGGGATAGGTGAGCGGGAAGCAAGATGAAAAAGTGGTGTTGTGAAGGGAGCGGACAATGGATTTTCATAAATCCCCCCAGTGGCAAACCAAAATCTATAGACACAAGCTTGCTGGGGCACCCTATCAATCCCCCCAAACATGGTCAAGTGGGCAAGTGTAAGATCCAAGCAGTTGTTAGAAAATAAAAGGAATCAGATGCACATATTCAAGGGTTTTGATGATCAAAGTGACAGATACCATGATACCTAGACTAATTACCTCATGGAGTAAGAACCATCTCTAACACAGGACCAAGCCGATGGTGATGGATGTTGTTGTTGCTGACAAGATAAAGATGCTAGAAGAAAGAAAAGGTAGGCCCTCCAGGGCCATGCTAAAGTCAATCCTGCTCTTGGTACTCCATGTCTAGGACCTATGGACCTTGAGACATGATCTCCTAGTTATCCCTAAAAGTGGGGGATAACAGTATGCTACCTCTCCACTAAGACACTCAAATCTGACTTCCTCCAACTGTAGATGCGCCCTCCTTCTATGGTGCGCCCTCCTCCAAGCAAGTATGATCACTATCAAATAATAGGGACCCAATCTCCCAAAGCTCCTCCATGCAAGGAAGCGCCCAAGCTTCCCTCTTCCAATGCCTCCATTCTCAAGCTCATGCTTCTCCCAAATATTCTCAAGTGAACAAACAAGTGAATGGAATGAGCTCTCCTTTGCCCTTGCACCCTCCTTAAAGATGCATAAGGAAACCTAAAAGGTGAGTGGATGAGATCATCTCATCTCATCCTAAGTCAATGGTCGAGATCATCTCAAATGAATCTCAACTCAAAACCCACTTTACTTAAGTTTCCATAGTTTCACTTTATGTCCCTTGATTCACCCACAAAGTGAATTAATTGTTAATTTGGGCTAAAATGACCAAATTTCACTTTTGACTTAAATCTCCTAAGTCAAAGTGAAATTAGACATAAAGTACATGGTACATGGTACAAAGTACTTCCCACATGTTTTTAGAAGCTCACAAACACAAGGGGACCACTTTCCAAGGTACCCAAATCTCAACACTCCCTCTTACCAAGGAAAGTGCCCTTCACCCCCAATCTCATCCCTGCACTGGACATGGTTGCCTACTAGAAAATACTCGGTGAGTATGGTTGTACCCTGATCAATGAAAGTAGTCTCTGACACAGATCTGCTCAATCTGCGTGATCCATAGATGGAAGTGTCTCTCCACCTATCCAAGATCACCTAGATCTTGGTATCAAACCAAAGATCTCCACCTTGGTCTCCCACCAAGGATTTCTACCTCCTGGCATTTCGCCAACGGTCACTACTCTTGGCATCTCACCAAGAGTCACTCTCTTGGCATCTCACCAAGAGTCTCCCCCTCTTGGTATCTCACCAAGAGTACCAGGATCTCGGCATCTCACCAAGATCCTAAACTTGGCCTCTCGCCAAGTAGCTTCCACCTAAAGTGGAACCAAAATCTGATCTGCCCATCTCCGTAGCCAAGTGAGGCTCAAGCCTCCGTGGTGCCCTGTCGCTCCTCCTCATCAATCTCTGATGCTCTGAAGCCCCTGCACCAACCCTCTATCTCGACAACTCTAAAACTGAAGTTGTCCTGGGTGGACCAGTCACCCCTGATGATGGTGTCCATGAAAACTGAGTTTGAGCTCCCTTTGAATCACTACTATGAGTCAGTAGGTCCTTCTCAACTCTGTCTCCCCACCAGATGTTGGATGGTGTAACAACAGACAAACTAGTCGCAAATGCACACTCTCTCGCAAACTGTTCATCGAACTCAAACTCCTCTGTTGTCGCTGCTGAAACATCCTGCAGCTTCTTCTTCTTTTTGGGACACTTTCTTGCATAGTGACCCATCTCCCTACAAGCAAAGCATCTCACTGAGCTCATGTCTCTCTTTTGCCCACTGCTGCTCTCTCCTCCCTGTGGTGGGGCCCCAAACTTGGGACCCTGCTGACCTCCCCAGTCGGTCTTCTTCTTTCCCTTTGTCCAAAGAGCAAGATCCTCATTGCCCATCATTGTCTGTTGCTGTCCAGAAGCCTCTGATATAAGTCTAGTCTCCTCCTGAACGGAATCATCCCACATCCTCTCCCAAGTGGGCATGACCTCCCTGGCAACAATGCCACAAACGAATGGACCCCATGATTTGGTGAAGTTGTTTAAGGCTTTGTCCACCACCTCTCCAACGACTCCAAGCTCATCTCTAATCTAGGTGTATCGGCCAAGGAAAGAAGTGACCAACTCATCCTGGAGCATACGAATGCCCCTGATTCGATCATACAGAACCATCTTCCGATTATCGTTAGAGCTCTCATAAAGCTTGCATAGAGATGCCCACATCTCAAATGCCCAAGCTTTCCCAGTCAAGTGGGGAATGATATGATCCCGCACTGCATCACATATCGTCCTCTTTGCCTTGTTGTTCCTCTTCCTGAACTCTGCTAACAAGACGGGATCAGTAGCAGGGGGAACAAGAACAACTGCCTGAACTATATCCCGTAGTTCAAGGTCCTCTAAGACAAAGACGATCCTGGCCTTCCAAGGCGACCAGTTGCTAGCTCCAGCTAGCCTATCCTCCACACGCATCTGAGATGTTGACATCATTGCCGACTGCACTCAAACTGATGTTGCAACTGCAAAGGAACGTTGCCTCACTCCTGTCAACACAGGTGTGAAAAGAGGCAAACGAACATCAACCTCACTCCTAGCAATATAGGTGTGAAAAGAGGTTGTGAAAAATCAGTCTCACTCCTACCACGTAGGCGTGAAAAGAGACTGACGAAAATGTCCACAAACTGCTCTACAACCCTCCACAAAATTCTGCCAACAAGCTTCCACTAACCTCAGCCAATGGCTGTCCACAAAATCTGCCCAAAATGTGTCTAAAACAGTCCATCAATATGCTGTCCAAAACTCAGCAAAAATCAGCCACCAAGCTCTGATACCATGAAGAATTTCCAGGTCCTAACAGGCTGCCAACTAGGTCTGTCTTTGACCTCAAGTTGGCTCTAAGTTTCAACTGTCAAACAAGGGTTTGTTGTTGTTTTATAACAACAAACTATTCAGTAACTTCTTTGTTGTTCCGTTACGGTTACATAGGCCATTAAGGTGCTCTAGCATGTAGTTTTGTCACAAGATGTTAGCGCATGTATACCATAAGCTATATAACACACCTATAGATCTTTTAGAGCTGAAATAATGTTGTTCTAAACACTAGCATACATGAAAATGAACACAGGTATTTTTGGTCAACATGACCTTGGATAAACCCCCCCCGAGAAAACTAGTTTGGAATGGAAGTATATATAAGTGGTGTCTAAAGCATGAGATACAACAACAAATACAATATGATGGAACCTATATACAAAGCAAGCTCCTCTCGAGTTGTGCCAAAGGATCCAAGGAGATATGCGCCCAAGCTTAGTGCACCCTCTCCTTTTGTTTCCAAATCTGATGAAGTGAAGCGCCCTTGACCCTGGATGCTCTGAAGAAAAAACCCTTGCACCACAATGTGCTCTGGTATGCTACCTCTCCACTGAGACACTCAGATATGACTTCCTCCAATTGTAGATGCTGCCTGCTAGTGATGTGGCCTCCTCCTATGGTGCACCCTCCTCCAAGCAAGTATGATCACCATCAAATAATAGGACCCAATCTCCCAAAGCTCCTCCATGCAAGGAAGTGCCCAAGCTGCCCTCTTCCAATGCCTCCATTCTCAAGCTCATGCTCCTCCTAAATCTTCTCAAGTGACCAAACAAGTAAATGGAATGAGTTCTCCTTTGCCCTTGCGCCCTCCTTAAGGATGCATAAGGAAACCTAAAAGGTGAGTGGATGAGATCATCTCATCTCATCCTAAGTCAATGGTTGAGATCATCTCAAATGAATCTCAACTCAAAACCCACTTTACTTAAGTTTCTGTAGTTTCACTTTACGTCCCTTAATTCACCTACAAAGTGAATTAATTGTCATTTTAGGCAAAAATGACCAAATTTCACTTTTGACTTAAATCTCCTAAGTCAAAGTGAAATTAGACATAAAGTACATGGTACATGGTACAAAGTACTTCCCACATGTGTTGAGAAGCTCACAAACACAAGGGGACCACTTTCCAAGGTACCCAAATCTCAACAGTTGAAGAGAGGGTCCCTGATGAAGGTTACAAATCTCATGAGGAAGAGCAAGAATTTACTACCGAAGATAATGAGGACCCGGTTGAAGAGCGAGAGCCTGAAGATATCAAACATGATGATGAAGTATTGGTGTGTGCTCCTCCCTTTGATAAAGCCATCCGAGAGCCTATTCCTCCTGCACAAGAAGAAGAGGATGAGGTTATTTTCAAGTTTTTGATGATACCTTATTCTATGATTCATAGGGGGAAGAACATAGGGAATCCTTGGATGAGATAGATCCTCCTTATTATGAAGTTGAAGATGTAGAGGCAAGGCATGAGGACGAGACAATGATGCATGCTCTTCCATTTAATGAAGTTATCCAAATTCTTGAAGCTCCTGCACAGGAAGAAGTAAACACGGTAAGTTATTTCCCTTTCCAAGATTTTGATGATGCTTTATTTTATGATTTGGAAAGTGAAGAAGTGTCAGAGGAGCCCTTGGATGTTTTAAGCCCTTCATGTTATGACAAAGGTGATGACTTTATTGATAATATTGATGAGCTCATATATGTCAGGAAACATAAATGGGATGTGATTGGATATGATGGGGATCTCATTTACGACATTGAGGGTCATTTCCAAAAGTTACCTTTACAACTATCATATGAGGTTACTACTAATTTTGACATTTGGCAACAAGGAGATGATGAGGTTGCAGATGATTTCCAAGCACCCAAGGGTGACCTACCTCTATGCTCTCAAGATGATTTTCGGTCATACCTTGAGTATTTTGATGAGCATTCCTCTGAGCACTTGAATTTATTCCATGAAGAAGATTATCAAACACCAATGTGCTCAGATCTTGATAAGGGTGAGGACGTTGCTTGCCTAAAGCAAGGTACTTGTGACAAGGTTTTTCAGCCTCCATCGATTACTTTGCCTCGCTATGTCACTAAGCATGCAGTTGGAAAATATGTTCCTTGTCTTGAGTTTTCTATATTTTCCTTGTCTTGAGTTTTCTCTGAGGCAAAGCTAACTTTTACAACTCAAGGGTAGGTTGAAAATCTAAAGAAGAAGTTTATTATCTCAGTCTTTCATCCTCCCATAGGAAATTGTCGATCATCCTCTAGGTTCTTACTAGTCCCTTTCCAGACCTCAGGATGTGAAGACGTCCAAGGTAGCCAACCTTCGGTCTCACTGCTAGAGACCTCCAAATGCTATGAAAATGGCTGGAATAGTAGATCGGGGCAAGGCAAACCCCCTGGTGAAGTTTCAAGTTGAATGGTGAAGATCTGATCCTCCAATAGATGAATCCTCAAACTGAGTTGTGCCCTCCTATATGGTTGAAGATGCTCAATATTCCGGCCTCTCACCTAGATACCTCCAAAGGCTACCAAAATAGCTAGAACTGTAGATCGGGGCAAGATAAACCCCTTGGCAAAGTCTCAAGCTAAATGATGAAGATCTGAACCTCCAAATGGATGAATCCTCAATCTGCAGTGCGCCCTCCTTCTCTATAACTCGTGCCAAGCTCTAATAAATCAGACGAAAACTAAACCTCCTCCAAAATATGTTAGAAATGATGGCCTAGGGCATACAGAGAAAACCCAGAAGTCTTTATGCCTAAAATCCTTCTCCTCCTCCCAAATCGAACTCTTCTTCTTCAGATGGTGCGCCCTCATGCTGGAAAACCCCTTATCCTATGCACTGTTTCTTCCTTAGCTGATAGATGGAACTTGTACATGTTGTAGAATGGTGTGGGAGGATTATTGCACCCCCGGGACCAAGCTTGGATCAAGAGAGGTGGGATCTTTCACCATCGGGTTGATCTCTAGGGTTTGTAATCTCAAAACCCTCAAAACTCCTTTGTGCTCAAGAGCCCAAATGAAAAATGTAATAATAATCCAAAATGAGTGAGAGATGCGCCCTTCCTTTCTTTTATACCGCTGATATAATTCTTTGTTGAGTTAGTTAACCTCTGGGGTTAACTCCTAGCTTTTTCACACGTGTTCTTTTCTTTTCTTCATTTCACCTTTTTCTCCCAAAGCCAACTTAATATTATAACATTTTGGTCAGGTACGTGCTTTGGGATATCTTGGTCCCCATGTTATATGAGACTATAGTCTAGTGGGGACAACTAGACTACTAAAACCTCTTTATCAAGAGGTGGGGGACATTACACTTGTGAACCCTTGGAGGGCGCATTTGTTTGTCGTTGCAGGACCTTGCCCGGTGAACATGTATTCATGGGGAGATGACTTCGTTCAAACCTCCATGAGGGCTTTGGAGCTCAATGATGGATGCTACACCCCACGTCTGGGGCACATGAGCTGATGGACATTGCACCTTGAGGATGGAGGGAGTTTCCTTTGGAGGTACCTTGGCATGACTAGTTGATGAGCTCCCACCATTTGCCAGTTGGACGTTGGCCTTTGGAGGCCTAGATGTCACTTGCCTAGCCCATGACGTCACCCTTGGAGGGCTAGGGCTTTATGGAGATGGTTCCAAAGATGGTTTGATGGAGGAGGACTCTAGCCATGGCACTTTGGCACTAGATGCTTGACGCATGGCCTTGGGAGGCCCAATGTTCCACCTTGCAGCCTCAACATCACCTTCCTAGAGCTCAACGTCACCCCCTTAGGGCATGACATCACCCTTCTAGGGTTTTATCTTATGTAAAATTTGAATTTTGTAAATTAAAAGGGGCAAATTAAGAAGTAGGCTCTATTGTGAAAAGACACGACTTTTCAATCGAGTCTTTTCATGGTTAGGATTTCCCATATAAATATGGCTAACCAAAGACTCATTTTATCATCACACTTTGCTCTCACATAAGTGAGAAGTGGTCTGAAATTTTTGCCCTTTTGGGGGTTATTGGTCTCTTTTACTCATGCGCTAGCCTTTGGAGGACAAGTTTGGATGTCTCTTTGCTGATTTTTGGAGGAATTTTCTGCAATTAGGGTTTTCTCTTGTCATTGTCTTGGTGAAGTAAGTAAATTTCTGCAATTTTCATGTCATTAATGATTTATTGTGAATTTACTTGTTCATATTGAAGATTTATTGCTTGGTTAAAACCCTAAGACAAGAGCATATGGTACTTCCTCCTCTCATAAGGATAATTGCATCCATTAATTTGTGAAGGAAATCCTACCTAGATTTAAGCCCCTAAAGCCCTAAAGTGCTAGCACTTTAGGAGTCTGATTCTAGACACTTGTTATGACATTATTGAAGAATCTAAGAAGGGAAGAAAGAATTGCTAGAGCCCTAAAGTGCTTGCATTGTAGCAACCTCTTCTTGAAATCTAAGGCCCTAAGGTGCTAGCACCTTAGATTTCAAGCCCTTTCTCTTAGACATTGCTATCATCATTCTCCAATTATATTTTATTGTTGATGTAAAGGACTCCATAGCTCAAAAGGCACTAATCTACCTTCTCTCTAGTGAAGAAAGTGATCAATCATCAAACAACTCTTTTTTATCATTCTCTCAAGCTATCCACTAACATTGTTAACTCTAACTAGTGCTAATTCACTAAATTGCTTATTGTTGTTGCAAAAGTTTTCTACAACCACATTAATTACACTAATTTCCTGCATACATCACTCTAACAACTAGCTAACATACTCAGAAATTGTTTGGGATACTTGGATATTGATCTATTGGATATGTGCTAAATTTTCCTTGTCATTGTTGAAATTATTCCAGTGGGATTAACCCTTGGTATTTTATGATACCATGTTGATATTTTACCACTCTACTCAACACCCAGCAGTTAACTCAAAATAAAATCACTTTATCTACTAAAAGCACAGCTGGGGAATCAACTAAACATGCAGTGGAAGCATAAACTAGGAAACCAAAAATCTCACACACAAGACACCAATATTTCCGAGTATAAACCCTTGGAAAAACCCCAGAGGGAAAACCAGTTCCAAGATGCTTTTATTAAGGTCAAATCAGGGCTCCTGTAACACGGAAAATGGCCCACTAAGAGAATATACACTGCAAACAAACCTGGAAATTCCTGTGTTGCTCTACAACCCTTGTACCGACACGTTTCCCGAGATGTACAAAACTATCCTTCAGCAAACCCGCGTATGTACACGACTGTCTCCACTGAGACCCGCATACATGTATGGAAAACCCGTACAGAAACTTTCGTATGGCGCTACGCTTTCCTCTAGCTTCTGTCCTCTAAAACCCACCTGTGGATGCCTCTGCTCTCTCTTCTCCTTGACCTGTATGACCTCTAGATGGAAGTCCTTCTCCACCTATCCAAGATCTTGAATCACGGTCCTTTGTGATCCAACCCTCTCTACAACAATACTTGGATGAAATCTCTTCACCCAACCTATGAGATCTCCTCACTCTAATGTAAGCAAAAGTCATTCTTTTCTCCTACACTCCTCACACTAGCAAAAGTCCTTCTTTGCTATCCTCAACCTTGGTCTCTCACCAAAGTCTCTCGACCTCGACCTCTCATCAAAAGTGTCTTCCTCCTTCACCCTAGCCTTGCTTTTATAATCATGAGTTACAAGATATTTCAAATCTCCAAAGTGATCTACGGTTGAGATTACTTCTCAAACCCACTTAAGATTTAGATTACACGCTGCATGCTATGCATGTTCCTTAAATAACTCAACTCACTAATAAAACACTTTTACTTTAATTAATTCCTTTAAAATAAAGTAAACTCAAGACTAGAAGATTCTTGACGATTTCCACATGTTAGACACATGCCAATGCGGAAGTACCTATCCGATGCTACCACTAACATCAACAGTCATTTCATGCAATTCTGATCTCTCTAACTTGCTGCTGTTACAAAATCATATATGCTGTTGTAAACTGATATACTGCTGCAATTTTGTATCAGCCATCATTAACTTTCATTGTCTATCATCTCTTGAGGTTTATATTACAAACTGGTAATTGAAAATATCATATATATGTTGTAAATTGTTCTTGTTCCAGGCAAGTACCCGAAACATCCTTTTCTTCCTCAATTTCATAGACCTCTGGCTTAGGTGATCAAGAGAGGGGGCGGTGGGCTTGGCTAATAAACTTGTCACTTTGATCCCTTAAGGTCACCAGAGAAGCCTCCCTTGTGGTGGACCTCTTCCATCACTAAAACGACGGGTTTTCTTACTAAGATGACAGTGGTAGGATTTCCTATAGTTACCTGGATTTGGGGACTAGTGTTGGGGCTTTGGCATAAGTACAAATCCTGCGGGAACACAACCAATTCATGGCCAATGCCAAACAATAGACAACATACATCAAAATGCAAGCAACTAGCTCTGCTATCAACCTGTTCCTGGACCTCTTTATCTCAGATCTGTGATATGCTTTCCGGAGCTGCCAAGGTTCCCATGCTATCGAACTGTCAAAGCTCCATAGCTAAAACTCCGAGCTCTCCCTCAAGCTATCTCAAGCTTCTGACTATTAACATACTCCAAGCTGCCCACAAATGAATTTGGATGCTCCTTTTATTGGCTCTGGAACTCCTAGAAATACACTAGGTCCACATCCTCACTAACCAATCATAGTTGACCGTGTCAACTGGGAATACATCATCACTAAGAGCGTCCTAGAATTATGCATGGGTCTCTATGTTGTGGTCCCTTTGCCCTTTGTTAAATACTGGAATTCAACAACCTGGAAAACAAGAATGGAAATATTTATGGGTGATGCAGGATGGCCCATACACCAAGGATGCTCTTGCATCAATTCTGCAACTGCATTAGTTCTGCAACCCCCTCACTTCTCAAGCTCTTAGAAACACTTTGGCTCTGGTGCCATTATAAATTTTTAAAGCGTCATGCACAACAAGACGAGATAAATTTCAGATTGAGCTCTCTATTGACTTTATATCGCATAGAAATACATATTTATTATATAAAGTTTGTTCCAATATTAGACAGCTAGGGATGAGAATTATCCTCCATCCAAGGGCAACCCAAAATTGTATTTTCTTTTAAAATTGCCATGCACTTCTAAATTTAACCCTACTTTTAATTTAGCAATGTAGGGCAACAATCTCAAAATGAGATTTGCAACTTTAACAAAACTTGGAGAGATTGCACTTGAGAGATAAGTAGGCAACAGTGTTCATGAAGTTGGTTTGGTCTAACTATTCCAAACTTTCTACGCAAACCACTGGTTACAAGTTCAGCTACACTAGAGTGCACACTCAATACACAATTTACGAACTCAATACCTGCGTGCGCTTGGGAAAGATACCCAGGATAATTTAGATTTTCTGTTAGAAAAACATATAGCACATTTCCGTTTATTATGCATCATGACATGTTTACAAATGTAAGGTATCATATTTCTATGAGAAACCTGGGTTACTGATAAGAGCACGCAAGCAAAAGTGAGCAACAAACAAAGAGAGAAAGACTGCAACATCAAAAAGACACAAGATATTTGCCAGAACGGCACATGCTTTACACTCTACATTACATGTATTTAAATAGGCATAGGAGTGTATAGAAACCGCTTTAAAAAACTATGGTCAACCCAATACTGTGGCCTTGAAATCACTGATCAAATCAAACATTGATAATGAGAAATGCAATATAAGATTCACAATATGTTTTCATCGACATCATCATCAATTGAAATCCTGATACATATGCCACATATTTTGAGTCTCGAGTCATTCCCCGCTCCCTTGAGTAGCTTGAATCCACACTCATATTGGCCACATTGCCCCCCTAAAGCCCAATGCGACAGGCATAATTGCAAGCTAATCATAACATGCGTTTACAATCTATGGATAAACTTATTATTCCTCCTTAACAATGTTGTATTGCCACTCCATCAGGTGGCATGTACAAAACATCAATACGCAGTTGTTGAGCTTGCCAATAAACAACCCTGATACCAATACCAACTACAGATTGTTCTTAGCCCCCAGACCAGAGGCTTCAATCACCCTAATGGTAAGGCTTATCTAAGTCCTTACTACAGGTTCGGGGATTTAACAGGATCCAGATGAGTAAAATGGGTGCCAATAACTATGCTCAATACAATTTGCAAACTCTTTCTATTGATTGCAGCATTCCCCTGCCAACCTAGCATGAAATATTTGAAAAGCACAATGAGGATCTGGAACCACCAAAAGGGTAGGGGCACAAGGTCCTGAAAGGTCTTTCCTGAGCTCAGGTAAAGTCCTGGTCCTGAGCTCTGCTTGGGTAAGGTCCTGATCTTACCATATTCTCGTTGCTGAACTTGTCGAAAATTCAAATTGGATAGAAATCATATCTCAATTTCAGCATTTATTAACCAGAAAACACATTAATGAAAAACACACTAATAAAGTTGGGAACCGCTTACTTCTTAGAGAGGTAAAATCCTTGTGGGTAGACTTCAACTCCACATTTCCATCGACAGCAATCCGTTGCAACTCCACGGAGGAAGAAGGCTTCTCTTCGTCTGTTTGTGTCTCCAACTGATTATATAAAATAGCTGTGCCACTCTGCCATTCTGCTCCATTCCCCACTGCCTGAAACAGATCACTGCATGTCACTGCTCTGCAATGCAGAGCCTTCCGAAACTTCAGAGAAGACCCCAATTCTAAATCTGCAATATCTCGTTTGCCCAAAACTACAAACTCACAGAAGCCCACACCCATACCCAAAGCAGACGAAGGGCATCTTGAGTTCAAGGCCATCAATACAACCAATGAAGAATTCCCAAATTCTATGTGGGTATCATCGCAGTGGGATTGTACAACTGAAATTGTAATCGGGTTATCTTTAAATTGCTCAATTTGCTGTTTTGTCAGGTTTAATCTGCCAATAAGAGCAGCTTAACCCCTATCCTCACTCTGTTCCAACTTCCCAGTACCTACTACACGTAAACATGTGACGCTTGCTAGTCCCACCTAATTCTATATTCTGAATTTCTTAAAATCGTAAAATAAGGATGGCAGATTGCTCTCGCTCAATTTCACGACTGAGAAAGCAAAATTTGCAAAATGCCAAATTACAGGGAGTTGATATTTGAAAATGATTTACGAGTGAAGATCATTGTTAAGAGTTTCGACTTTTGTATGGTTGGATAAGAAAGAAAGAAAGAAAGTATTTTTAACGTCCACGAGGCTAAAAATAGCCTATGGGACAGATTGCTTTTCCATCTGGCTTTTGCATTCGGCCCTTTTCTTGTGAAGTTTTACAATAATTGCTCCCAGCTTCTCAACAAAC
>ML788599.1:100623-127539 GCA_009831015.1 Picea engelmannii
GCCACTAACCAGTAGAAGAATAACATTTTCTTTATCCAAATTGTCTTAAATGGAAAAAAGAACCAAAGGTCATGTTATACCAGGATTTGTACTTGTGCAAAGTCCACCACAAGATCCTCAAATCTTGTGTAACTATGGAAGAAACTACCACTATCACCTTAGTAGGATCTTTCTTTGTTTTAGTGATGGAAGAGGTCCACCATAAGGGAGGCTTCCCTAGTGACCTCAAGGGATCAAATAGTAATTTTAATAGCCAAGCCTATTTCCTTCTATCTTAATCATCGGTTGGTTGGTCTAGGTCTAGAAAAGAGAGGTTGTGATATAGTTTGTTGTACCTACCTGGAACAATAACACTTTGTAGCATATATATGTCAACTCCAAGCCAAAGTATGCAATAATGACCACTTTAAGACACTAGACAAGTTAGTTAGCTATGGTTGTTGCAAATTGCAGCAATAAACCAATTGTATAACATCAATAAGTATTTTGCAACAACAACAAGATAAAGTGTGCAAAAATGTAGCAATTTAACATGAAAAGTAAGCATTCATCAAGCACAAGATTATCCAATTGCTAGAAGAGATTTCTAAACAAGTTAGGCCACCTTTAGATGAGTGTATGCAACAAATTAATGTAGTTTAGGATGGTTGTAGCAAACTCTTATAACAAGAACAAATAATATAGTGAGTTTGTTAGAGTTAGGGTTAGTAGGGTTAGTAGAACCCTTAAGAGCTTTAGAAAAGAGGTTTTATCAATCACTTACACCACAAGAGTTGCTTCTAGATTAATGTCTTTACCATTCTAGGTTTATGGAGTCTCAAATGCATCCAAGCTTGAAGAATGAACTAATTGAAACCAAGAGGTAGAGTCTAAACCCTAAGGTGCAAGCACATTTGGGCCTTAGACTTTAGACTTTGAGGAGAATGACTTTTAGGGTGCAAGCACTTTTGGGCCCTAGAAACCATTTCTCCCTTTTTGTAGCTTCAACTAGGTAAAAGATCAATTATCTAGATCTAAAATCATAAAGTGATATCACTTTAGGGATTTAGGCTTCTAACCCTAGCAAGGACAAATTCACAAATTTTGGACAAATAAAACTTTGTGAGAGGAAGAAGCACTTATGTTCCTCTCTTAGGGTTTCAATAAACAAGAATTCTTGCAACAAAATAGCAATTTCACCATAAACATCAACAACATAACATAGAATTACAGAAATGTACTTACATCATCCAAGAAACCATGAAAATTTAATCATAATTGCATAAATATCCATCCAAAATCAGCAAACCATCTACAAGAGATTTCCAAGCATAGCACATGAGAGAGAAAGATCAATCACCCCTAAGGGGCTGAAAATTTAAAAAGTAGCTCTCATAATGGTGAGGAAAAGATGATGATAAAATGAAAGTGAGGGTTAGCCTTTTTATATGAGGCTACCCTAGAATATAGGTCCACATAAAATAACAACATCAAAATAGAAGTGGGGTTGACCCCTCATTTTCCCTTTACAAAATGTAATAAATGCAAAATACATCATAATGAGCCACACGTGTGAGATGTCAAACCTCCTTAGGCAAGGAGGGGGATTCCAAAGGCCATGTGGCACTAATATGGAGTGGAGTGGGGGTAAATCATGTCTTTCCCCACTCAAAATAATACCAACCACCATCAGTACTCTATGTGTCCACCAAACCCTAGTTACATCAAACCCTAGAAGATGGTGTCATCATCGAAATAGGGTCAACGTCCAAGATCTAAGTGATGCATCCATGCTGGAGGGAGATGCATCTCGTCTCTACAAGGTCTCTGGTTTTTTGTTGTTGCAACGTCCTTGATATAGTGGGTAAATAAGATCTAGGGTACTATGCCCAGCCTATGGGCTTCCAGCCCATCTACATGCCATCGTGACTGGATCTTCTCATACCAAGCCTATATGTACATCATCCAAGGTTCTGAGTATGTGAGAGTTGATATATGAGGGTGGTGGGTCACTAGATGACCCACTTCTCTCCATCACACGTTCCAAGGTTATGCAATAAAGGCACAACGTCCTAGGTACAATCCCAGGACGTCCCTCAAAGAACCATGTCAGGGCCATCCAAAACAAAACAAAGTATAAGACAAGGTAGCCAAGGTTCATAAGAAACATTAGTCCTTAAAGCATGCAAAACAAGTTGTAACTTAAGATATAATCCATGTAGTCAATTCACCTCAGTATCATCTTCAAGCATCACACCAACCCTGGACCCCATGTGAGTTGACAAGTTTAAGTATGGGAGGGCCTTCATCCAACCCTATTAGGTGTGCAACCTAGATAGGAAATAAAAGAACTTGAGTAGAGGGATAGGTCCTAAGGGAAGCATGAAATAAAGAAACCCTTCAAGAGTAAGTGTGATAGTGATATGATTTTAGGGCTTACTTCGTGGATTATGGTGTCAAACAATCCATTTCAATGAGCGCATTTGTGGAGGGTGTGCTTGCTCTTGAGTTACCTCTTTCTTAAGTGTCATTTTTTTCTAAAACCCTTTATCTACCATTTTATTTGTCTTCTTATCATATTTGCAAGTCCCATTTTATAAGGTTCCAAGCTATAACATTGCTATTTGGGATTGGGGTGAGCACATAAATGGCAGAGCTCAAGTTTGAATTGGATTTTGGGGATCATTTTCTATAGTTCCTTTCTTTCTTTAGCATCACTTTCTTATTCTTTTAGTAGCAACTGCCATCAAACTCTAGGCCTTCAACCCCTCTTCTCATGAGAGAATGGACCATGACCCATTACCGAATTTTAGTACATTATGAGAGGCTCCAGGACGGAAAGTGTCAAGTATGGTAGGGAACAAAATGTTACCCATGTGAGGGCCCCCGAGTAGTACCCCTTTTCCATGGGCGGTGACAACACAAGACTAGGGCATAGAAGCTAACCACCAAGGTGAAACAAGGCAACTGACACAATTTCCCAAGCCAGTGATCCATTATCCAACTTCAACCAAAGATCTTCATCCACATGCCCAACAAATTAAGCACAACACTTTGAATGAAAGAAGGACTATCATACCTCATGGTGACGATGGCTTACCATCTCCCATACACTAGGTGCTTAGTTGTGATGAGCCTTGGTTGAGTTGTAGATGCAAAGATAAATGAGGGGAGTTGTTGGGATGCCATCTGTGGACATGTTGATCATCATCATGGTCAGGATCTTTTTCTCCATTGTGGGCCACGAGACATGATCTCCTCTAGTAACCTCTAGGCATGGGGGGGTTAACATATATCTCCAACATGGGGACACATGCTCATCGTAGAGTGCATGTGAACCTCAACATATCTGGTCTTCCAACACCTACAATCCTACACCCACTTCAAACAACAACACCCTTTAGAAGTATTGGTCATTGGATGTGATCCACCAGAGTTAATGATAAATCCAAAACCATGTTGAAAAGAAAAAAATTCACTAAGCTACAAAATGATAAAGGAATAATATACAATAATAAAGTACAATTTCCGAACATGTATTCATCTTGTACAAATGAGAATGAAATATATACAAGAAATATGCAATACTATACTACCATGAATGCATGATGCAACATATATGCAAATGCAACGCGGGATGCAAATGCCTACCTAGCCTACACTAATCTAAGTTACAAGGTCAGGTCTCGTAAGGGAAGTAGGGCTTGAGAAGGTATCCATTAATAGGTAATGATAGCTTCTCCCCCTCAAATGTATCCAAGTTACATGAATTGACACTAGCTTCACTCACAATTCGATAGGGTCCAATCCATAAACTATCAAACTTCCTATGCATTCTTAGTTTCTCCCTCCTCTTGTCCCACACTAGTACTTGGTCTCCTTCCTTAAAACTCCTTTGTCTTGCTTTGTGATCAAATGTTTCCTTAATCTTCTCTTGTTTACATTCCATTTTATCCAAATAACCCCTCCTAGATTCATCCATCTCTATCAATTGGCCAATTATTCCTTGTAGAGCCTCACTGTCAGTCATGTATTGTTGTGTGAAGCGAAGGGTAGGAATTTGGAGGTTAATGGGTAGTTTGGCTTCTAATTCGTACACTAGCTCAAACAAGATTTTTCCTATGGAATTCTTGGTCATGATGCAGTCTTCCCATAAATCATACTTGATTTTACTATCACAATCCTTCTTGTTTTCTCCTACAATCTTCTTGACAATATTCATCAGATTCTTATTACTTGATTATGTCAGTCCATTTCCTTGGGGATAGTAGTAGTTGGAAGAGTGATATAAGACAATCCCATACTTGAAGCAAAACTCTACCAAAAAAAGGGAGTTAAAATCCTTCGCAATGTTGATAGTGATCTTGGCAGGGGCACCAAACCTTATTATTATCCTATCCTTAATAAAACTCATGAAGACCTCCTCAGTCGCCTTTTTCGTTGGGATGGCCTCTACCCACCTAGTGAAATAGTATGTAGCGGTCAAAACCCAACAATATCCATTGTTGGATTTTTCCTTGAATTCACCAATGAAGTCTAAACCCCACTGTTGAAAAGGAGCCTCAACAATGACTAGTTTCAAAGGTAATATAGGTAGTCGTTGTTTTCTTGTGAAGCACAAACAAAGATGGCAAGACCTGACATAACGATGGGTATCAATGAATAATGTAGGCCAGTAATATCCTTCTCTTAGGATCTTATGGGCGTTGGTATGGGCAGCAAAGTGACCACCACAATATCTTGAATGGAGTTCCTTAATCAATCAGTCAGACTCATATTTTTTACACACCTTAGGATGATTCCATCAAGGTTATTCCAACCTAGGACATATTGGCTCAAACAATATTTCATGGCCTTTAGTTTCAATGTTCTCTTCTTGTGATATACCAAGAGGTCAGGGCATGAAATATTCTTCAATTATCAAATAATGTCAGTGTACCATTCATCATGTTCAAGTTCACTTGCTATCATGTTAACATGTTCATTCCCCCCCATCTATATGGATTCTTCATTAATTTCGGTCAACATCTAGGTTGATCCTTATCCCTTGATAATCTTAGTGGGCTTGATCTCTAAGTCATGTTCCTAAATCGTCGACAACCACTTTCCCCTAGTCCCAAGGAAATCCTTCTTAGAAAGAACATCTTTGACAAGGGGTAATGCACATAAGCTTTGATCTTGTTGTATCCAATGTAACTTATAAAGTGCTTGAGGGACTTAACAAGGGAAAATGATTGCTTCTTGGTAATTCGGTAATTCAATTTTGCATCCCTGAGGGTTTTTCTCATGAAGGCGATGAGTTTCTCATAATCGTTCTTGTTCTTTTGTAATAATACTCCAACTATAATGTCTAGAGAGGAAAACTATAAAATTGTAAAGACATGAGAGTAGTTAGGCCTAACCAAGACATGTGTCGTGGTGATTGCTGCCATAATGTCTTTGAAGGACCTTAAACTATCATTATCCCATCTGAAAGTGAAATATTTTCTTAGCAAAGTGTTCATTGGCTTAACCTTCTCAACAAATTTTGGGATGAACCCTCTTATAAAGTTGATTTCCCCATAGAATGATTGAAAGGATTCCTTGTTAGTAGGTGGTCATATGTTCTTGATAGATTCAATTATTTTGGGATTGATGGAAATACCTTCTTTTGAGACCATGTGTCCTAACAACTTTCCCTTATCGATACCAAAGATTGAATTTCTAGGGTTAAGGGAGATGCCATATTTCCCACAACACTCAAAATATCGTCCTAATGTGTGAGATATGCACATTCCTTTCCTTGGATACAATTTTCAAATCATCTTGGTATATTTCTATGATCTTATCTATTATATCCCCGAAGGCAAAATCCATTTCCCTTTGGAAAGTAGACCCAACGTTCATGAGACCAAAAGGCATCCTCAAGTACATGAAGGTTCCCCAAGGGGTGGTGAATGCAATCTTAAGTTGATCCTCACTTTTTACTAAAACCTGGTTGTAACCTGAAAAACCATCCAACATAGACATGATCCCAACACCAATGACTCTCTATAATAGATGTTCCATGTTTTGGAGATGGCAATTATCGTTCAACGATAATCGATTGAGGTTCCTAAATTCAGCATCTAATCTAATGTCTCCATTTTTTTTTCCAGACCACCACTAAGTTAGACATCCAAGAGGAATACCTGATGGGTACTATGATCCCAACATCAACCATCGTTTGAAGATCTTTCTAAATTTGGGGTGCTAGCTTAGGGTTAATATATCTTAGCTTATGTCTGAATGGTTTGGATCCTTCTACAAGAGGGATGGAGTGTTGAATAACATCGCTCCTACAGGGTTTCAAGTCATCGTAAGTCCAAAATAATATGTCCTTAAACTGGTGAATTAGGTCCAGTATACCATCTCTCTCAGCCTTAGTGGTTCCCTTCCCTATATTTACCATTCTTGGTTCAATCCCTAGGCCTATGTTAAAATCTAAAACCTCATCGAATTGGTCTACAACAAGTTTTCCCTTATACATGTCATGTCTATCAAACCTTTTTTCTAAGGGGACACATCCCTTTGGGACAATGTTGTTAGGCAAGTCTATAACTTCCAAGTTCATGGATTTTTCTAGGAAATTTACTTGGGAATCAGAGAAATATTTACTACCTTGCAGAAATATGAGTATATGGGCATCATCATCAAAGACTTGCCAATGCTCTAGGTTATTAAGGACCGATGGTCTAAAAACCACCTCCATTTTTCACAAGTCCCGAAGGACCCCTTCACAAGGTTGTAGGGTGGATGCAGAGACAACTAAGGTATCAACGACATAGTTTTATTCTCTAGGAATGACTTCGATTGAAAAGTCATCAAAAATCTTTATGGTGTCTCGCACTGAATCCCTATATCTCCTCAATCTTTCATTTTTCATAGCAAACTTTAGATTTACTTGGGAACTAATTAGATCAGAATCCCCTATGACCTTCAAGTGCCTTATATTCCTATCCAGGGCTAGGTTGAGTCCTATGAGAAAATCTTCGTGCTTGGCAACATTGTTTGTATTGTCATACTCAAGTCTATATGAGAAATATGTGGCATCCTTGGAGGAAGCTATGAGTACAATCCCAACCCATGAACCAGAGCTAGAGTGATCACCGTCAAAATATGAAGTCCATATCCCACTAGTATCTTGACATTGTTTAATATGGAGTGTAGGATCAATGGCATAGAAATTCCCCATTTTTTCATCTAAGTAAAACACTTCATCCATGGGACCTTTTGGGGACTCAACTTGGTACCTTATGATAGGTTCTCTGTAGAAGGTGATGAAATCACCTTCAGGTTGAGGGATGGTAGCATATGATAAGTCAATCTAAAGGCTACCCCCAAATGTTGTTTCCCATTCTCTATATAATAGCATTCGCCAAACATCTGGTATATCAATCATTACAACATTCGTGATAGGGGAAATGTAGGGAAAGGTGACCAAGCTAACCTTAAGGTCCTTGATAAGGCCACAAACCTTGATAGGTCAAGAGTCCACTCCACACATATTTCAAGAATTTCATGAAATTTCCAGGCCAATTTGTTTTATCACTCTTAAGGGCATCATATTCGTGGAGGAACCCGAATCTAACATGCAATTATGGAGGGTGAACTTGTTCACTATGAGAGAGATGATGAAGGGTGCATGATTTCCCTTCTTCCTACCAATATTTTAAGAATGGAGCACTATAGGAAGATCCTCTTCATCTTGAGATTCTTCAATGCTAGGATCTTGTGAAGGTATGGGGTGCCCATCTTTTCCTCTTGAGTCTTCTTCATCGAAAATTAATGAGGATGGAAGGTCATTAGGGTTGGAAACTTCCAACTCATCACTATCTCCCTTGGCGATGGTTGGCATAGAAAAGTTGGTTTCCTTATCAAGGGATTCATCTTCATCTTCCAATTTCTCACTCATGAGTGCTTGGATTTATATTTTGGTTTCCCTAGCAATATTCACATTTTCGGTGTGCCATTTTATTTTAGTGATGTGGCATGGTTCTTCATGAGAGGTACCAACCCATGCAATATCACCCATGTCTTGTTGATCAAGGGAACATATTTCATCTAGGGAATTTACCTTAGTCATGAGGGTCATGTGTGATTGTGCAAGGATTGTAATCTTTTTCTCAAGAGCATTTTCCATGGGAGGGACATCAAACTTGTACGAAATCATATTGGTTTATATTTGGGATGCAAAATCGTGTTCCTCCTTGAGGGTTTCAAGGAACTTGTTCTTCAACAATAATCAAAACTTCCCTTGGAAAATATTTAGATACTAAACTAAAGTAATACCTTCTACAGGTCTGATGTTGAGAGGAAATTATTCTACTAAGGCATCAAATCTTGCATTGAATTCTCTCATAGGCTCTTGCTCATATTTTAGGATTTTGTCAAATTAAAAGAAAAAGGAAATTTGGATCCTTTCTATCACCCCATATCCTTACGAAAGCATTCTCAAAGTCTTCCTAGATCTGTATACTCTTGCTTGGGAGGTTGTCGTACCACACCCTAGCTTCCCCTACCAATGAGACATCGAAGAGCCTTGTGATCATGTATGAGTGTTGGGGGTTTATTTCATGTGTCACATACTCGTCATAGAATCTACTTAAGTGATATTCGACTTTGGTATCATCATTACAAGAGAATTTACATAGCTAGGAACAAGCACCTTTAGGTATGTCATGGGGAAAACCACAGATTCTACTCATGTCTAAGGGTTTGAAAATATTGTTGGATTTCCATTTCAGATGAGCCATGGGGGAAATGGGTTTATTTTTATAATGACGTCCAGTATGGGTTCTCATTAGTGGAGTCACCAAATGATTCTTCCAAAAGGATCATCAAATGAAGGTGAGGGAACTACCCTCAGTGGAGTCGACAGGTAAACTTGTAAGATAAGGGCTTTGGGAAAGTTTACCAAAGATATGTCATGAGGAGAATAACTCAATCATCCTTGGCAATGGTGTCAAAATGTTATCACGGGATTTGTGCTTGTGCAAATCCCAACAAGATCCCCAAATCTTGTGTAACTATGGAAGAAACTACCACTATCACCTTAGTAGGATATTTCCTCGTTTTAGTGATGAAAGAGGTCCACCATAAGGGAGGCTTCCCTGGTGACCTCAAGGGATCAAATACCAAGTTTAGTAGCCAAGCATATCACCCCCCATCTTGATCACCGATTGGTTGGTCCAGGTTTAGGAAAGAGATGTTGTGATATAGTTTGTTGTACCTACCCAGAACAAGAACACTTTGCAACATATATATGACAACTCCCAAGACAAAGTTTGCAATAAGGGCCTCTTTTAGACACTAGACAAGTTAGTTAGCTAAGGATGTTGCAAATTACAGTAGTAAACCAGTCTTATAACAACAATAAGTATTTTGCAACAGAAGAAAGATAAAGTGCTAAAAATGTAGCAATTTAACATGAAAAGTAAGCATTCATCAAGCACAAGATTATCCAATTGCTAGAAGAGATTTATGAACAAGTTAGTCCACTTTTAGATGAGTGTATGCAACAAATTAATGCAATTTAGGATGGATGTAGAAAACTCTTATAATAGCAACAAACAATATAGTGATTTTGCTAGAGTTAGGGTTAGTAGAACACTTAAGAGCTTTAGAAAAGAGGTTTTATCAATCACTTACACCACAAGAGTTGCTTCTAGATTAGTGTCTTTACCATTTTAGGGCTATGGAGTCTCAAATACATCCAATCTTGAAGGTTGAACTAATCAAATCAAGACATAGATGTAAGGACCCTCTTATCTTAAACGTCAAGATTAATCAACACGAAGAATGTAACTATTTAATTAGATAATGAGAGTAACTTGAAATTTACGCAACTAAATTCGACATATTAAAGATATAATAAAGTTATACACCAAGTGCTAAAGACAAAATACAATGCTATAAATACAAAATCGAAAATTATATTTTATTCATTTTAATTGGTTTGTGCAACTTGCGTGATTCCTTAGCATGTAAAATGTGCAAGTTGCAAATTATCTTCCTACAATGATTACCATAATCATTAAAAATAAAAATAAACCCATTAAGTGAAACTATTAACATACCATTCTTTAAATCGTTACTCAATATTTAAGCTATTAACATTAAAGAAGCTACAATGATTACCATAATCATTAAAAATAAAAATAAACCCATTAAGTGAAACTATTAACATACCATTCTTTAAATCGTTACTCAATATTTAAGCTATTTTTTCCATGTAAAAAATTCACTCGAATTTATATTAAGTATAAACCCATTTACATGCAAAAGCAAAAACAGCTGTAGCGAATCAGAGACCCATCAGTCAAACCTTTTTAAAAAGGTGACCATACAAAAATAACTGTCTCCCCTGTCAATCAAATATACACCCCGAAAAACTGAGCTGATCATAAAGCTGGAGGATGACGAATCAAAATCAGTTACAAATTTCGGATCCGAGAGCCATCCATCAAAAACTCACAAAACAGTGAGATCTTTTGACATCAAATTCTGGAAAGTACCCGAGAGGGACATCCTCCAGCGCAAAACTGTTTCCAAACTCAATTCCGAGAGCCATCCAACAAATACTCACAACAGTGAGAACTTATGGCATCAAAATTCTGGAAACTACACCATGGATATCTGGAAAAATACGCCCACAGTCTATAACAAAAAAGCACCCAGGATGCAGTCTGAGAACTTGGGATGAATAGAAAGCCAAATACTAACAACTCCCAAACGATGAAGGGATCAGAGGAACTATTTTGTTATTGTAAGAACAACATGACTAAAGGGGCTTCAGTCTCCTTCGAAGAGATTGTAGAAGGAAACTGGACTTTCAATATCATTATCACAATGATAGACAGTGAGCCTACCCACCACAGCACTAAGAGCCCTCTTTGATAGAGCATCAGCAGCCCCATTGTAAGCCCTGGGAATATGGCAAAACTGTATGTCGGAAAAAAAAATTGCCAGCATCCTCGATTTCAGTTTCCAGCCTTCTAAATGCACAGAATTGAGCTCACTGTGTTGATTAATCCAGTCTAATACAAGTTTAGAATCTCCCAAAACACAGATATGGTTTAAAGACCAAAAATTTGCGAGTGAAAGAGTGACCCATAAACCCAAGAGCTCGGCTTTGTTATTTGATCCAACACCACAATTAAGGAACCAGTTGGTAGTCCTAGACCGGTGGGCTCTGAAAGTGCCTCCTTCCCCACAACAGAGACCGTTGGAGAGAGCAACACCATCAAAGAAAGCAAAAATGGTGCCATCCATCCACTGTAAATCAACAACTTTGTTCTGAATCACCTTTTGGGAGGACGACTGCCAATTGAAGTTGGAGAGAACTTTGTGGATGACTGCTTGAACAGAGGGAGGCCGTCCTTCGAAAATAGACAAATTTCTCTCGATCCAGATCCACCAACAGACTGTGGCAGCCAGGGAGACAGGGGCCGCTCTATTGTACCAATCAGCAAAACACTCAAGGACAGTATCACCCTTCCAGACCAAGGAAAGAGACAAAAATTGAAGTAAGCTCGACCAAACAGTCACAGTAAATTCACAATGGATCAGAAGGTGATTTAAATTTTCTATGGCTGAGATGCAAAGAGGACAGCGGCCAGGACCCTGCCTGCCTCTTCTTTGGATCGCCTCCCAGGTGAGCGGTCTGTTCTTTAAACATAGCCAAACAAAAAATTTTAACTTAAGTGGAATGGGCCAATTCCAAAGTGAAAAAAACAGCGGGCTCGCTTGAAAACAGTCAACCGATTGGAGGAGAGCCATATAAGCATTACTTACAGTCAAGATCCCAGATCCATCCCCCCTGCCCATAATAGAGAATCAGGGAAATCAGCGAGCGAGATTCCAGCCGCTTTCAGAGCTCTAGTATAAGTATCCCACTCCCTTGCCAGCTATTGAGGAAGCTGAAGAGCGTTGCTTGTGCACCAGTTGTCCTGAAGAAAAGCATTGTTTGAAACCACCTTAACCTGTGCAAGAGAGTGAAGACTATTACTTTCGAGCTGAGATCTGAGCAACGGCGAGAGGATGGAGAGATTCTCCAGTCCAAGGATCTTGTCCCTACCGAGAAGGATCTCGGAACCTGTACCGGGCTTCCAACGGAGCCAGTGGAGTACCACCGGGGAGGAAGAGATCAGTCCCTTCCAAAAAGGGGAAGCCCGATTTGTCTCCAGGGAGGGCCTTCTTAGCCAGCAAGTAAGGGAAATATTGCCAAGGTACTTTGCAGATAATACATTCTGCCAAATGCTTCTAAGGGTAACACCTCTCCAGAAGGAGCAGGCCAGGAGAGCCGAGTTGAACATAGACAGGTTCTTTAGTCCCCAGCCTCCTGCCTTACGGGGGCTGAAGAGGGACTGCCACTTGCATAGGTGAAAGCGATGATTATCAATCCTGTCATTCCATAAGAAATTGCAAGCAAGTCTTCGAAGAATAACAATAATTTAATTTGGAATGCGTTCAAGAGTCATCCAGTAAACCGCCAGCCCCTCAAGCACTGCTTTAAGCTATTAACATTAAAGAAGCGATCAAGTTATCGCTATTAAATATATCCAAACTATTAATATATACCTATTAATAATTATGCCTTTTAAATATTAATAAATGACTATTAATATCAAGATTAAAATGGAACTATTAACTTTAGACTAGGTTATTAATATACAAATATTAATAGTTATTTAATAAAGCTTATTTATATAATCTATAAGATATACCTATTATGTCGTGAACATCAAGTGAACTTAAAGTGACCATCGCAAATTTAATTATTTAGTGTGAATTTRGAGTGATTTTCGTGAACTTGAAGTTCGCCACGACAACCAAGAATTTATTGCGRAATGATTGCTCAACATCGATCTGTTGTTCATAATTTGTTGACCTAAGAAAATATTCAAATGTAAAACTTTCAAGGAAATGCTATCTGCAAATTTAGAGAACATACAGGTATTATGTTACTTAGTTCTGGATCATTTTTTTTTTAAATCTTTGGTTAAGTCATTGAAGGAAATCTTTTTTTTACGGAGAATAACAAATCAACTAGAGATTCGCACACCTAGGATATATGGGCGCCTATTGGTAATTGATTCATGTACGAAAAAATATTGTTTCACTAGTGGACAAACAATGAAATTTAATCATGGAACAAAATATAAGAATTCATCGACTATGTATAAGCTAAAATTTTCAGAAGGTTTATTTTATTTTATTTACCATCTCAATAATATCCAATCCACATAAACCCAATAYACAATAAGACATAATTTATACAAATAATCAATGTTATCCAATATCGAGAGGTTCTTCCATACGTTCAAGTATACAATTTAACAAGTCCCGTGAGACAGCGCAGTTGGTAATGACAAGTACCTTTCTCCAAGTGTTGGGAGGAGGTCTTGAGGTCAAATCTGGCTGGGTCTCCGGGACGAATTGTAATGGCTGCTGGTGATGTAAATGATTTATATCTCTAATATAAATCGAGTTAATTTCTCGTTGAAAAAAAAGTATACAATTTAACATCAAATCCCAAACATAATTTTCTTCACTGCACTATTCACAAAATAACGATTTACATAATGAATATCGAGTGTCATTCTTATAGTAATTCTGGTCGATATATTTTGACAAACCTGAATATACAACATCGAATATAATCAGCATCAATTTATATACTATATAAAATTTGAACAATATCTGGAGAGTATTCTAGTACCATGAGAGTTCTTCCTAATCAGTAAAACAACAAAGTTTAAACACTGTAACCTGAAGTGTGATAATATACAGAAATGATCTTCAAGTTCAATACTTGTCCATGTCTTCTTTGCTTCTGCATGTTAATCCAAAGACTTCACCGGTAACTCTCAGCCAATGCTAGGGGTATTCTTCTTCCCCCTTAGCCCCCCGAGCTGCAAATGATTCACACACCAAAAAACTATATCTCAAGCTTTCCCTCGCAAGGAGAGGCTTCTACCTCTATGCAAAGCTTGCAACCCAACTCACACAAGTAAACCATTCATATGAAAATTTGACAGCATTTTAGTCATCCAACAATAGCTTCCCTTTTCTCCTACCTCTCCATTCTTTTTAAAAGAATTTTCACCTTGATACTTGTCATTTCATGCATAATTTGGTAATTTTTAATAATTAACTAAGAGATTGTTCACCCCCAACACATGTCACACTTTCCCCAAGTTGCACATGTTTTACTTCTTTTTAATTTAAATAAATTTGAATTTTTCCTCACCTCCTTAATTAGTTCCTAGATTTTCTCCTAGTTGTCCCTTAGTTCCCCAATTTCTCTTTTATTGTGTCTTCTAACTAATTTACAGTTGGAGTTTGATTAGGACTCTTCTCTTAGTTAGGCTTTGGAGTCTAGATTGACTTAGGATTCTAACTATATGTTGACAACCCATTCTCTCATAAAATAATTCCTTTTAATTGAAAAATTCTTTTATTAATTTCATGCACGCATAATGCACATGTATTTTAATTTTTATTCTTATTCTCCCTTTACCAATTTTTATTAGTCTAAATTTCTGTTAACTCATTTTTGTAACTTGTTTAGGCATATACATTTAGAATTTGGTTTTTATTATGTTCTCGTTCATAAATTAATATAATTAATATAAATTCATATCCTCTTTTCTAGTAGTTCTCAGTATTTATTTTATTTTCTAAGGTATTCTAGATTTTTACTAACACCTAAATTTATTCATGCGACCTGCCCTTCAAGACGTACCTACATGCTCCAAGGGTGCCACTTTCCATTTGAATTAGTTTGGAAGTTGCATGATGTTTGGAGTCAATACTCCACTTGTCGACCTTGTGTGAGAATAAGGGCTTACTGAGGAATAAAGAATCTGTTTTATTGTACGCCCCTCAAAAATCCTTGTGAGTGATTGTCCCATTCTTCCCTCATGACATCGTGTACCTCTGGAGAACAAGGTAATTGTTAACCTTCAGTTCAGGTCATGACGAAAGTGCTAGTAGGTTGTGACAAGGATGATGCCACGCCTCTCCCTCATCTATCTGATATATGTGGATGACCCCTTTACTCCATATGTGAGTCGGATTAGCAAGCGTCACCATGCATGCATCCATGGACAAAGATAATATTAATAACTCTTATACATTAAATCCATAAATTAAATCATCATAATACATGAGTGATAAAACAAGGCTCATAATCAAAGTCAATAACCACTACCTGACTCAATCCAGAGTCCAAGGAATTATTTCGATGCCATCGACATCCTCATCATGTCACGTTTCCTACACACTCATAAAACCTCTTCATACTACCTATCAATTCTATACATCCATATTAATAACATATCAAAATTTCAAAATTCAATCATAGCATAAACTCATAAACCAAATCAGATAATCATAATGTACCATGTTTAGTCGGATCACTTGCACACAAGTGTCCTCAAAGAATAATCAGTGTTATGAAAATGTGATCAATGGAATTGGATGTTACAGTAGAGTCTAAACCCTAAGGTGCAAGCACATTTGGGCCTTAGGATTTAGACTTTGAGGAGAAGGAATTCTAGGGTGCAAGCACTTTTGGGCCCTAGAAATCATTTATCCCTTCTTGTAGCTTCAACTAGGTCAAAGATCAATTGTCTAGGGATAAAATTCTAAAGTGCTAGCACTTTAGGGCTTTAGGCTTCTAATCTAGCAAGGACATATTCACAAATTTTGGAAAAATAAAAATTTATGAGAGGAAGAAGCACTTGTGTTGCTCTCTTAGGGTTTCATAAACAAGAATTCTTGCAACAAAATAACAATTTCACCATAAACATCAACAATATAACATAGAATTGCAGAAATTTACTTACTTCATCCAAGAAACCATGAGCATTTAACTCTAATTTCATAAATATCCATCAAAAATTAGCAAACCACCCACAAGAGAACCATTCCAAGCATAGTGCATGAGATAGAAAGACCAATAACCCCTAAGGGGCTGAAAATTAAGTAGCTCTCACAATGGTGTGAGACATCAAGCCTCCTTAGGGAAGGAGAGGTCCTACAAAGGCCACATGGAACTAATATGGAGTGGATTGGGGGGAAATCATGTCTTTCCCCACTCAAAATCATGCCAACCATCATCAGTACCCTATGTTTCCACCAAACCCTAGTTGCATCAAACACTAGAAGATGACGTCATCATCAAAATAGTGCCAACGTCCATGATCTAAGTGTCGTGTCCAGGATGGAGGTAGTTGCATCTCATATCTTCAAGGTATTCGGTTGTCTGTTGTTGCAACATCCCTGATCCAGTGGGTAGATAAGATCTAAAGTAATTTTCCCAGCTAGTGGGATTCAAGCCCATATGTGTGCCATGATGGTTGAATATGCTCATACCAAGCCCATTTGTCCATCATCCAAGGTTCCAAGGATGTGAGAGTTGATATATGAGGGTGGCGGGTCATTCGATGACACATTTCTCTCCATCACATGTGCTAAGGTCCTGCAATAAAGGCACAACATCCTGGGTACAAGTCCGTGATGTCCCTCAAAGAACCATGTCAGGGCCATCCAAAACAAAACAAAGTATAAGACAAGGTTAGCCAAAGTTCATAAGAAACATTATTCCTTATGATAAATCCATTAACCTACCTACATGGATCTTGTTAACATTCTTTGGTGTTGTTCATTATGAAATAGTGTGTGTGCATTGTAATTTCAAGTATGTAAGAGGAACTTGTTATGTTGTGCTTAGTTGAATAGGTTGTGTAACCTAGAAATAAACTAGTATCAAAGATGAGTTATTTATTAAGGTTGGGAGAATTTATTATAGTGCATGACACTTGGTAGGCCTATTGTGTAAAGGATTGGGGTTTCTACAAAAATCACATACAACTATTCATCCTTTCCAACATGGTATTGGAGCTTAGTTTGATATGATCCTGGAATTTTGTAGATCTATATCAGAGTAAAGGTATTTTGGAGATTATTAAGAAAGGACGAGAATGACATTGAATTCTTCAAGCATTCCCTTTCCAAACATAAAGTTGGATGGAAAAAAAATACTCTATTTTCAAATTCCAAATAGATAATTTGTTTGTGAAGAAAATACGATTGAAGATTGCAAAAGATAAGGAACTACATCCTATTTATACTATTTATTTAGTGATTTTTGAGGCATGTTATGAAGACACACAATATATCATAAAATCTACTTCAAAATATCATATCATTCCTAAAATTGGGTACCTAAAGGGTTCACATACTGTATGGATGGAAATGAAAAATATGTATGACACCTTGAAAAAATTGAAGCTCGGTGAGAATGAGACCATCGTTGATTATGTGATCCATAAATAAGATGTGAGAGACCAACTAGTTTTTGTTGGTGAAACAATGGACCTAAAGGACTTAGTTTCTTAGGTAATCAATGGGTTGATAGAAGCATTTCAACCTTTTGTATCTAATTTAAATGGTTTAGGGAGAAATCAAATAATATCAGTTGATGACATTGGAGGTATGTTACTTCAAGAATAACAATGCTTGAATATATTTAGAGGTAGAAGTTTTGATCAAGCACTTACTGTGAAGACATTGAAGAAGAAAGGTCAAGGTAAGAGATTTGAGCATATGAATTTTGATGAATAAAATTCATAGAATGTTGACAAATATTGGAGAAATAATGTTGTGTTTTATTTTTATAACAAATAAGGACATTATCTATGAGGCTACTACAATAAGAAGTGTGATAAAAATGAGAAGCATTAGCTTGGTGGGTTAGCTCAAGTGGTTGAATGTCGTGAATTACAAGCAAGAGGTCGTGGGGTCAAGTCCCTAAGATGGATTCCTTTGTGAATATTTTGGGCATAACTCTATGTCCTTACTAGGTTAGGTTTTCAAAATTAGATCTAAATGGTTTACCTTGAGTACCATCCTGAAAATGAGGGGAAGTGTTTGACGGGTTTCCTCGGGATGTGCATTTCATTGAAAAAAGAAAAGAAAAAAAGAGAATCATTCATCTAATGTGACAAGGAAGAATAACTTAGATGAGAATATTAATAAAGGTGCATCGATAACATTGCTTGCTATGATTGAGATTTTTAAATATGCTTGGTACATTGATTCCAGTGAGACCAAATGTTGTAGCATCGTTTTCCACCTCAGTAGTTGAGATGCATTTGATTGGCCATTATCCCTTCATATCCCCTTTTTTGTTGCATAAAATTCTCCTAAAACTCTTCCAAAATTCCTTCCTTGCAATCCACTCACTACTTATGCTCAATAAAGGTGGGAGTACTTTCCCTTTTCCTTCAGGAAAGACATGATTGCATTATAATGTACCAAAAAAATATAAAAAACGTAAAAATTACGCACTCCTAAGAGGGGTTTACGGGAAAACTATCTCTATAACTCCCTAAAACCCATATAAAAATGGTTTCAACCATCTTGAAATGGTAAAAAGAGACCTAAAGGAAGGATGGAGGTACACGAACTATTATAATGCCAAAGTAATCATCTAGCCCCAAGTAAACAAGACATTGTATTCCTGAGGTTTTAATGACCTACATTTCTCAAGAAACCCCTGCTTCCCAAAGTTCTTTTCCCATTCACATCAGTGAGGCATAAAATCCCTTGATATTCCTCATATTAATGAGGATAAGAATGTTAAAGGTGTTGTGGTTCTGAGTGGCCCGTGATTGGAGGAATCTAGATGATGGTTACAGATAGTGTCAACAACATAATTAGGTACACGATTTTGTATTGTTGTTCTTAATAATAAAATCAAGATCTCTCTTCTATCCCTCCCCTAAATTTTGAGTTGTTTATGTTGAATTAAATCTCCTTTCAGTATTCATCCAATGAACTAATTTTCCTGATTAAGTTGGTTCAAGTAGTTATGTTGTATTCATTTTCATTTTTCCAATAGTCTCGAGGAAGGTTTCCTTTTTCTATGTGCGCAGGTTTGCAATTTGAAGTAAGAGCTAGGACACTTGGAGGAAGGACAATTGATAAGGAACGTCTCCAATCAATCATCAGAATTGGGTAAGACCTCTTATAACTACCTGGTAGTTATTGAAATAATATCTTAGAATATTTTTAGGAAGGATTAACATTGTTCATTGAATTTTCTCTATTACAGTTAGCCCTAGCTATAAGAAGGTTTATTTTCATAATAAATTTGGTGACTCCGCTGGGGATAACTCCTATAGTTATTCTCAACAGGGTTTTCTTAGTTTCTTTATTATCTTAGGTTTAGATTGTTTCTATAATCTTTTAGTCAATATTGCTTGCTTGTAGTCTCATAGGTCAATCTGTAAGAGTTTCTTGAGGATTTTATCCTCTTAAAGGACACACTCTCTTATTTTCTTTAATGATATAGAAAGAACTCACATGTTTCCCTAAGGAAAGATGCGAGTACGCACTTGTTGCCTTTACATAAGGCATGGGTGCATCCTGGGAATGATCTTTTCTCATTTCCATCCCTTCCCCTCTCGCCTAGTTGTAGCAACTTTGCTTGTTTTCCTTCCAGTGCCTATGTGAATTAACTTTGTAGTTGAAAAAGTGCTTTATTTCATTTAGCTTTCTTCATCATCGGAAAAAGAAAAAAAACCATTCTAGGTCGTTTTTCTTTTTCTGTTGTTTGTTTGTTTGAGGTTAGATTGATTAGTTGCATTTTCGTCTGCTTATTTTCTTGAGTAGGGTATGATAGTTACAAGTCTTTGTAAGAAAAGGAAAAATTTGCACTAGGAGTTTGCATATTGTATTTGATTTACTTTTCAAATTTTTTCATGTTATAACTAATTTCATTGAAGAATTAGTGCAATTTGGATGCCAATATTCTTATAAGTTATTTTAGTTTGAGTCTTCAAAACACCAACAATTTCACTTCTGTAACCTTTGAGTAATTAATAGCCATTAAAAAAACACTTAACTAAAATTAACTAGACTCTTTTCTTTCTATAAAAACTAACAGTAGTCTAGGATTTAGGACCTTGAATAAGGTTGGAGAGTAAATTCTCCAAGGTTGCAAAACTTGAAACTATAGTTGATTAAAGAGTGTGAAACCCAATAGTAGCTAGGAGTGCTTACATGAAAAGCACCTCTAACACATGTGTTAAGAATGAGGTCACATTAGGGTAAGTGGAGGTGATATCTCCTCCTTCTCTTTCTTTAGTGTATGTTGGATTACTATGTGTATGAGGGTTTCCAAAGTGTCAGTTCCTCTGGGTGACAACACTTTTGGAGGCTTCGAGATTTGTTTCCCTACCCATATGTGTGATCTTAACCTACATTTGTTTCATTGGTGAATTGGGTTAGGATTGTGAATTAGTGACCTTAGTGGATTTTCCTAGGATTTCACATGGGTGAATGTAAGTGGGAAGTACTTGTGGTACCTAAGGCATATGCCTAATCATTGTTTCGGCTCCTTTGGAGGGAACCTATCTTCTCAAGGGTAATTGCAACTTAGGTGAACATTGCAAGTAAGTTACCATGTCTATCTATCATTCCTTTGTTGATAAGTTTTGGGACTTAATCAACCCATATCGGTATTTGGAAGGTCCTTTGATTGGCTCTTCACTGCTTCAGATTGAGGACCTAACCAACCTAGGTTGAGCCTCGAAAGAGTGGTTTGTTTGTTGATTCCTCATAAGAATTTTATAGTTGCATTCTTCTTTGTGTAGTTGGCATTAGGTTGTTTGTGTCTTGCTGCTTTCAGATTTTTGATTCAAATTGGTTGACCAACCACTTTTATAATTAAGAAGGACTCATGGTCTTTTACCTGAAAGTGCAGAAACACCTCCTCAAAGGTGTAGGATGAATACCAACATTTACAAAGATCCAGTGTGAAAAAATCAATCATACATGGACAATTCAACAAGGGAAGAACCTATGCATAAGTCTGTTATGGCTAAAGTTCCAAAGGATTCCAACCAAGGGACCCCTTCCCAATGGGATTCTTGTGTTTTTCCTTTCTTTGGAAATGTTGGTACCCCCTCAATGGCCACTTTGAACATTCCTAGATTGTTTGTAGGACTATCGGTTTGGATGTGGACCACTCTGAATATTCCAAATGCTTCAGAGGCTTTTCAAATAAGAACCTTATGTCAAGGGAATGAAATTGAGTCTAATACTTTACCTTCGTCATCCGTGAAATATACTCCTTTTGCCTTATCGAGTGAAAGTTTGGCTACTAGTAACCAGAAGTTGAAAATGGATAGAAAGAGGAAGAATAAAAAGAAGAAGTGAAGACAAGGGAAAAATTCACCAACCACTGCAAGTCATACTAGATACATGTAACCAGCTATTGAAAGTCATGTTGGAGACATGCAACCAGTTGTTGCAAGTCATGTTGGGGAAAAAGTCTAGTCCCTACAAGTCATATTGGAGATATGCAACCAACCATTACGAGTCATGTTGGGTGGAAGAAACTAACCATTGCAAGTCATGCCAGGATAAATAATATAGTCATGCTAGAAGAGTGTCCATATCCTACACATCTTCCCTATATTTTTCATAGGTATGTTCCATGCGCTTGGAACTAGTTTGATTGCCCCGGGACACTCATTTCATCCATTGTATTTTAGCATTATTTTATTCCTTTTTAGGTTTTAATAATATGAAAAAGACACAAAAAGTTAAATATGATAAAGAGAGAGGGGGGGGGGGATAGTAAAGATATTTGTTTTGTTGGAAATTGTCCTAATTCATGTTTCCCTTGAACAAAGCACTAAGTTTTGAGTCATTTTCTCATAAATTTGGGTTTTAGTATGACCTTACGAAATTGAACCTTGATTGTTTGAGTTTTATTACTCCTCTAATTGGTTACTCTTTTATTCACCATGGAGTGTTCGTTGTTGCCTCTTGCATGATAGACTTATATCATTGTTCCAATTTGTGTCAAATGCTTCCCAAGTCACTATTTTTCCATGCTTATGTTGAATGGATGTTTTAGCTTATGTTAGTCATTCCTCAAATTCCCTGACTTTTCATGTCATCCTTCCCGATTGTCAATAAGTTCTCAAGTTCTATCTGTATATTTCTTTGTTACCTGTGCTAGTGTGGAAGGTCCTCATTGACTTCTCACTAGCAAGTCATCTCTTATTGACTATGACACATTTCTCTAATATTTTGACCTAGAGTTGTATCCCCTTGGGATTATTTTCATCACTGGTAGGTTACCGTGTGCTCAACAAATGACAAATCATCATTGGTCGTTGATTGAGTGGTTTTCCATGTGTTTGACGACAAGAACTTATTCACATATAAGGATTCATGTTACACCTTGGTTTCCATTTTCCTCATTGGTGGAATTCATCACCTGTATCAATAACTTTCATTTTTGATCATTTCTCAAAGGGTCTCTTCTGTGTGCTATTCTATCTAGCACATGTAGGAGACATACATAGTGGTGTTATCTTCCAAATTTTTCATCCAAGACCTTCCAAACATTTCTCCTTATGTTTCCTCATGTTGGATGATGAGGGATGCCCTAATTCCCTCCTTCCAATGGATCTCTTCCCATCGACTTTGGTCGATTTTCTCTCGGAACGAGATATAGAGAATTTATAGTACCTTGGGACTTTTAGTAATTAGTGGTAGGATGCCTTTCTATTGATAATGAGAATACACCAATGTCCCCTTATTAATAGATTCTACAAGTGTTTGACGAAAACACATTTTTTCACATTTGTTAGAATGTACTAGGTACCATGATGCCCATTATCATTATCAATGGGTTATCTTGTGTTTGTTAACAATATACATCAATGATCAATAATCAAATGGTTTCTCCCATGTTCGGCATCAACACATTTATTCACATGGTGGATATTCGCACCTTTTATGAGTGAGGACTGAATACCTTGGGCCATAGTAGTTGTAATTTTCAAACCCGTGAATTAAAACAATGCATACATATTCTTAAGAAAAACATAAATTAATCAATGGCTCATACACATAGTACATAGATATTTATTCCATAAACCGTTAACCAGGAGAAAACCAACCTTCCTTGGTGCCACACCTTTCAACTCTTCATTTTATTAATTTAACCATTCACAATACAATATATAATATATTTTAGGTATTACGTAGCTACCAAAACCCTAATACCTTAATCTGGGATTAATTTAGAAAATCTCTAAAATTGAAACCGCCCATTTGTTTTTGGAGTGTTGCCTCGAAGCTGAAGTCTTTGCCTAAGAAGGGTGGGGGGGTGGTGGTAATCCTTTCCCCATTTGTGACCCTCCTCAGGTAGCGCCTAGTGCACTTGTCAAATCCAATGCACCCCCCCCCCCCCAACACACATGCAAAGAGTATAACACATACCCAACATTCTTCCACTTGTTGTTTTCTTTGCATACATGGGGTCACAATATTACATAGTCAACAATCCAAGGTAGAAATTCCCATTATTTCTCTACATTAGGAGAACTTCTTAGTTCTCACAAACTTTGTCAATGAATCTACAACATTCTTCAAAGTGCCATCCTTCTTGTCTTCAACCATGTCTCTCTCAAAGTGATACTGAACATCAATATGCTTTTCCTTTGAATGATAAGTTGGGTTCTTTGCCAGGTCGATTGCACTCTGACTATCACAATCTAATATTACTACTTGTTGTACCAACCTAAGACTTGAACACAAGCTCTGTAACCATATTTCTTCCTTGCTTGCATGAGTGGTTTCCATGTATTAAGCTTTTGTAGTTGAGAGTCCCACTACAACCTATCTTTTTCTCATCCAACTGATTTCTCCTCCAAATAGGTTAAACACATAACCACTTGTAGATATTATGTGATCTATATCTCCAACCTAATATGCATCAACAAACCCATGTATGTCCAACACTTTGTCCAATCCTAGTCTGTCTTGGTAGCACAATCTGTAACTAGAAGTGCCACATAAATGCATGAAAACCCTCTTTACTACCGTCCAATGATCCTTCCCTAGTTTTTACACATACCTACTCAAAATTCTCACTACATGTGCAATGTCTAGTCTAGTACAAACCATTTCATACATCAAAATTCCAACTGCACTAGCATATGAAACATGGGACATGTCCTCTTCCTCTTCATGTGTCTTGGGACACTGATCTACGAATAACTTTACACCTACAGGAATAATAACCTTGACATATTTAATTTCCTACATATTAAACCTTTGCAATATCATCTCAACATATTTTCTCTAATTCAACCATAGTTTTCAGTTTGCTCTATTTCTTTTAATCTCCATTCCTGGAATGAAGTTAGCAACATCGAGATCTTTCATGTAAAATTTGGAGCATAGTTTTGATTTCACTTCCTTGATAACATCCATTTTTTTCCTACCAGCAACATATCATCAACATACAACACTACATAAATGAAGTGATTACCAACCTTGGAATATACATAGTGATCAACCTTGCTCCTCACAAATCCAAGTTCAAGGATTTCTTCAAACTTTTGGCACCACATCCTATGTGATTTATTCAAACCATATAGTGATTTCTTTAGCTTACAAACCAACTCTTTCTTTCCCTTCACTAAAAATCCTTTTGGTTTCTTCATGTAGATTTCTTCTTCCAGACCCAATGTAGGAATATTGTCTTCACATCTGTCTGTTCTACTTCAAAATCAAAAGAAGCAACAACAAATAAAATAAATCTAATAGAATTTAACTTGGCAACATGAGAAAATTTTCACCAAAGTCAATTCCCTCTACCCAGGAAAAACCTTTTGCAACAAACCAAACTTTGTGTTTCTCCAACGTTTCCTTTTGCATTCAACTTCTTCTTAAACAGGCATTTTCTACCAACATATTTTCTTCTAGATGGAAACTCAACTAGATCTCATGCCTCATTCTTATCCAAGGAATCCATGTATTCAACCATGGCCTTCTTCTAGAGTTTACTATCCTCTAAATTCACTTCTTCCCCAACAGTTCTGGTATCATCATCAATAATAGATAAATAAAAATTAGCATGACAATCAGGTGAACTATAACTCTCTGGTTGCCTTATTTCCCTCACCGATATCCTCAATATTGGGGTATGAGGTTCTTCCTCTGCTTCATCTTCTTTTGTTGAGTTAGATTTTGGATCATCCAAATCAAACTCTATTTTCTCAAGTTCTTCTTCCCTTGGTAGAAATTCCTATTTTAGAACATCTTTAACCTCTCTAAAAGCAACATCCCAACTATAGACAACCTTCTTAGTTTATGGGTTCCAAAGTTTATATCCTTCTATACCATCTTTACAACCAACAAAGATACACTTTTCAGCTTTATTATCTAGTTTACTCCTATTTTTCTTTGGAACATGTACATAAGAATCACATCCAAACACTCTGAGATGTTCAAGAGAGGGTTTCTTACTAGTCCATGCCTTGTGTGGATTTATATCATCCAAAACTGATGAGGGTGATTGATTGAGCAGGTAAGATGTAGTACCCACTACCTCTGCCCATAATTCTTGTCTTAACCCAACACCACTGAGCATGCTCTTTGATTTTTCCATCAACCTTCTTTTCATCCTTTCTGTCACTCCATTATATTGAGGTGTGTATGGAGTAGTCTTCCGCCTTGCTATACCACACTTCTTACATATTCTCTGAATTCATTTTCGTATAATTCTCCACCATTATCCGTCTTGAATACCTTTATTTTATTCTTTGTCTAATTTTCTACTAGAGCCTTAAACTCTTTAAATTTATCAAATACCTCAGTTTTTTCCTAAGAAAATAAATCCACGTGTTCCTTAAGAAATCATCTATGAATGAAACATAATACATAAATTTACCTAGTGATGGAATAGGAATAGGTCCAAACACATCATTGTGTATCAACTCTAAGATCCCCTTTTCTCTTGTAGCACCAGATGGGAATCTTACTCAATTCTATTTACCATATATGCAATGTTCAAATAAATCAAAATCCAGGGTGCAATTAGACATACCTTCAACCATACCTTTTCTGTGTAGTGTTCGAAGGCCCTTTTCTCCAATATATACCTATATTTGATGCCACAACATAGTCTTCTTTTGAGGGATAATATAGATCATGTCTTCTTTATTTATCTACTCAGGGACAATAGAACTATTACACCCATCAGTATAAGTACTTCTCAACAACTTGTACAGAGTCCCACACCGAACTCTCCTCATCAACACCATTGTTCCTCGTACCATCTTGCAAGTGCCCTTTCTTAATAAAGTATCCACACCTGAATCATACAACTTACTTACATATATTAGGATCCTGGATAGATTTTGAACATGCAAAACCCCAAGGTGAGTTCTAATCCTTCCATCTTTCAGCAGTAGCTTAACCCTTCCACGTCCTATGATTTTGGTTGTTGAGTAATCTCCTAGGAAGACATCACCACCATCATACTTTTCATATTCATAGAACCACTCCTTGCGAGGGGTCATATGAAATGATGCACCTGAGTCGATCAACCTGTAGATTCCAGGTAAACATCACATCGTTCTTCTATGGAGGTTTTATCCTCTATGGAAGAGGCATCATTAGATCCCTTTTCTTTATCAACCTTCTTAGACCTGCAATATTTCTTATAAATCCCAACTTTACTACATTTCCATCATTCCCTCAAATATTTTCCTGGAGATTTAGATCTACCTCTATATTTAGATCTCACCACCCCCCCGAAGACTTATTTTTATTCATGTCTTGGGGACAACCTCTTACAAATAAAACATATGAGCTCTAACTATCCATGCTCTTCCACCTTGTTCGACAACACAAGTATTCCAACAGAGGATGAACACCTTCAGTAACCACTCACATAACCAAATCAAAGATTAACACACCGATGTTTTCACGTGGTAAAACCCCTACGGGGAAACATCCACGGCCCCAACCAACGCGACCACTTGGAGCAGTTTATTAATGCAAAGAAAAAGATTACAGAGAGATTTTACAAGA